>WSTK01000099.1:0-76620 GCA_019616945.1 Ceratobasidium sp. 414 | reverse complement strand
TAGCCTGGTGAGTTGTGAGGGCGGGTGAGGGTAAGAATCACATGTAGCCAGTGGCAGTGATCTAGGCTAAAATCTTCAAACTGCAATTTACCTGCAACAACTCAGCAGAACGTTTCGATTTTTTTCATGCAGATACATGTTGTAAATTGCTACAACTTTTATTAACTAACCAAAGCCTGGATAACCCTATGCCCAGAGATATAGCTGTGTTAGTGATTTCTAGTCACGTGGCAAGAAACTTTTGGCCACAAGTGTATATTCATTTTTGCACATCAATTGTGAAATGTACATAGAACATGTTGAAGAATATCATTGCTATGATGTATACATTGTGGGCCCACTGGGTCAACAACTGCAAGCGCTGAGCGCATGTGCTCTGGAACATGGCCAGCACTCATGGGCACTTTCGAGCACAAGTTGTCAGCTTGTGTGCGCTTGTGATTCCCAGTCATGAGCTCTGGCGTGATCACTATGGGGGGGCATGGCTTATGGTGCTCAAGTGCTTATAAGTGCTTGTGACTGATCTCGAGTCACAGAGGATTTGGCAGAGACACCCAGCTACTCCATGCAAGGGCAAAGGGCAGAGGGGCCAGGCACAGTTCAATAGGGGCTAATGGAGCATTGGCAGGGTCAAAACCAGGTGAGGTTGGCTGTTCTGGCCAGGTCTCGGTTTCCGTTTGTACTCATGGTGACAGTAAGTTTGGAGATGGTATCACGTGGTCACCCTCACCCGCATTCTCCTCCCACAAAATGTGTATTTTACAATTAGAATATATACAAATTGAATTAGAGAGGCTGAAGCGAATGAAACAGACTGCTAGAATCTTGTAGAACCCCCTTTTTTATCATGTACTGCCCTAACCCAGGCATCCATTTGTGATGTATGCTTAGCTATATCTTCATCGGTGATTGAGTTCCAGGCCTGCTGAGTTGCCTCCCAAAGGTGATCGAGACTATTCCCTGAGCCAGGGATCTTGGTGACTTTCTTTTTGAGAAGAAGCCAGACTGGTTCAATGGGGTTAAGGTCTAGTGAGTTAGGTGGATGGGGGAGGGACTGGATGCTGAGTGATTTCTGTGCCTCGCACATTGATTTCTTTTGGTGTGGCCCTGAACCATCCTCCACCAATAGCATATCCCTGCCTCGCTCCACACCCACAGCCCGATAGAAGTCAACCAGAGGTCCAGAGAGGACTTGGGTGACATAATCCTCCCCAGTCATCCCCCTGCCTTGTCGCTTCTTCCCTGATTTTGGATCTTGTAGTGCAGGTCCAACCTGCACAAGTGGTCCTTTGCGGGCATGAGCAATAGACCCTGATATCATGAGCATTTTTTGGCCACTTTGATAGGTGGGTATGATGCAACCAAGATCAAACTCCTCACCTGGCTTCCGAGTGACCCATTGGGGACCAGGGTTCTCGCCTGTCTCCATAATTGCTTCATCCGACCATATCACACCACTCCAATCCCTCCCTGTATTATCCCACACCCAATCCCGGTGTTTGGCTCTAGTTGGACCAGCAAGGCCAGGTTTATGGCGAGCAGATCGGCGGTGGTAATGGTACTTGTGTGCTGTGTTTCGGACTTGATACTCCGTAACACTGCCAACACATTTAGCAATAGTGCGATAGGGCTTGAACTGGTTCTGCTTGAGTGTGTGCACAATGAAGCGTTCAGTTTGAGCCGAAAGAGCAGGGGGGTGGCCAGATCTTGGCTGAGAGTGATAGGACTTGTATTTTTTGTATTGTTGAATGGTTTTGCCCACCCCAGACTTGGAAATGGATTCTTTCTCAGCAATTTTGCTGTACGAGTAACCTTCCTCCCATAGAGCAATAATATGGCCTCGTTTAGCCTCGGAAAGCTCAGATTCACCAGCTTGAGTCATGGTCAGGGGTGATGATCAATTTCAATGCATACATGTGGTATCATCTCCAGAGTTACCATTACTGTGAGTACTCTCAGTTAATTTCAACATGTTCTGGTGGCTAGCAAGAACAACAAGAATAATGAGCCAGGGGATGGGGCGCTTGTAGGTTGGGACCTATGGAACATGAACCTTTGCCTGGGGGGGGGGGGTCCTTGCATCAGTAATACCCGTGGTGCTGAGGCTGGCCCACAACTTGTTGTAGGTGTCAATAGGGAAGATGTCAATCTGGGTGTTGTGAGCCTTGCATTCTCGCTGGGTGTTTCCTTGCGTCTTGACTTTAGATCTCTTGGATGGTTGATCCAGGGATTGGATCTTTGATGTACACGCCATATATGCACCATGTATGCATAGTAATCGAATGGCTAGGTGCTTTAAGCCACAAGACGACGAAGTGTTGAAGTGGCTAGCTACTTTAAGTCACTTGCAACAAAGGTTGATCAAGTGACTTCATGCTGCAAGCCGCAAGATCCTTGGAAGGTAGATACCTGGGTACTTTAGTGAGAGGGTTGCTAGCCCTATAGTGCGATAGTAAAGTGACATGGACACTAAGCCTAACACAGGGGGAGTATCCCCCCTGTGCACCCTGAGAGGGTGACTATAGTGAGGAAGTGACAAGGCAAAGCAAGCTGAGGAACTCAGGCTTGCTTCATGATCTATTTATACTAAGGACATACATCTGAGTCAAGCTAAGAGGAATGGCAGATGCTAGTCATTCGACATGCAGAGCTGCATACATGTGCCGATCCTCCAGAGTCATACAGAGTGATGCCAATCATAGACAGATTGGCGACGATCCTAGCACTAAGTCCAAGCCACCAAGCCATGAGAAGAAGGAAAGAAGCAAGGAAAGGGGGCCAGAGGCACCCAGACGAAGCAGAAAAAGTTGGGGGCTTGTTACGCTAGTAACAGCTCACAACACTGGGTAAGTAGCATGCATAGCTTGCTTCATACTAATAGGGCATACAGAGCTGTTCGATGGTAAACTTCAGTTGATATGTCGTGCACCTACAGCCAAGCAGGCTGCTGTGGCCAAAATGCTTGCCATGGGGATTGCCTTGTACTGGGCAACCAAGGACACAGAGGAAGCCAAGCAGCAAATGCTTTCCCAGCAGAGTGAATGGGCCAAGCACCTGGAGGCGATAATTCCCGAGTTGCCCAATGACCCAGAAATCTGAGCTGGCCTTTTCAACATGGTTTTCAACGAAACTCACCTCAAGGTTGTTGAGGCACAGACCCAGCTTGAGGCACAGATGTTGCAAGCATTGCCATCTCGCTGGGTGTTTCCTTGCATCTTGACCTTAGGTCCATCGAATAGGTGATCCAGAGATTGGATCCCTCATGTATGCGCCATATATGCGTCATATGTGCATAGTAATCGAGCGACTAGATACTTTAAGCCACAAGACGACGAAGTGTTGAAGTGGCTAGTTGCTTTAAGTCACTTGCGACGAAAGTTGATCAAGTGGCTTGATGTTAGCCGCGAGATCCTTAGAGGATAAATACTTGGATACTTTAGTAAGAGGGTTGCTAGCCCTATAGTGCAATAGTAAAGTAACATAGATACTAAGCATAACACAGGGGAGGTACTCCCCTGTGCACCCTGGGAGGGTGACTCTAGTGAGGAAGTGTGACAAGGTGAAGCAAGCTGAGGAACTCAGGCTTGCTTCATGCTATATTTATACTAAGGAAATACATCTGAGTCAAACTAAGGGGAATGGCAGATGCTAGTCATTTGACATGCAGAGCTGCATACATGCACCGATCCTCCAGAGTCATACAGAGTGGTGCCAATCATAGATGGATTGGCAACGATCCTAGTACTAAGTTCAAGCCACCAAGCCACAAGAGAAGAAAAGAACGAAGGAAGGGGGCCAGAGGCACCTGAACAAAGAAGAAAAAGTTGGGGGCTTGTTACGCTAGTAACAGCTCACAACAACAGAAGAGAGCCACACACAGGGGAGAGGCACATGTCTGGCAGCTGGAGGAGGAACTCATCGTAGCGAAGCGGGAGGTGGGAACAATGAAATCCAAGAGCAAAGTGCTTTGTTGCCTGGAACCAAGCCCTGTTGTTTGGTGGTGCTTGGCTTATGATAGCAAGCAATCGACAGCCTAAGTGCCTGCCACAGGGCTTGGAACAATTGTCTTATTGGCCTTAGGGGGGGTTGCAAATGACCCACCAGACTTGTAAATAGATATTAGTCGAGTAATAAAAGTTGTTCAGGGGGTCGACTTACCTTGGTTTGCATAAAAATAAGTAACAAAATCAAGCAAGTTTTGACCAGAGTGGGGGCTTGCGAGCGAGGCAGAAAGACTGGGCAAAATGAATTTGCAATACTTGCCCTTGCTCCTCGCCACATCCTCGCATGCTGCGTCATTCACTCAGAACTGGTCTTACAACTCTGAAACTTGGTGTAACAAGACTTTTACTTAGTATTGAGCTACAGTAAAAAGTTCAGCTCACAAAATGCACTATGGACCTGGAATTCAATGTTGCCATGATTGAGGATCTCCCCCACCCCCTCACCTTCTGGACCTATGTTGCGCTTGAGTGCTACAGGTGAACTAAGCTGGTACCTAAGAAATTTCAAGTGGACTTTGTGCTGGCTGCCGACTCTGGTCAAGACACTGTTTGTGTCACTGGTACTGGATGCAGAAAGTCCCTTGCGTTCGTTCTTGTCCATTTTTTCCATGATGACATGATTACTTGGATTGTGTCTCCCCTGAATGTTATATAGGAGCAAATGGCAACGAACTACACAAAATACAAGCTAAAATCCGTTGCAGTAAATGCATCAACAATAACTCCTGAGCTTATCAAGGTGAGTTCCTAGCATACATTTGGGGCTCTCAATAGTTCAGTGCACATACACTGCTGGAGCATGTCATTTAGATGACATTTTGTTTGCAGGAAAGATATATCCTGTCCCAAAATTAATGCGTGTACTACTTGTACTGCAGTCTTTCTTCCTGGTTTCACACAAAAAAGTAGACTGGAAACAACACTACAAATTCTTACAGGTCTTGGGGAATGCAACAGTAGATTATCTGCACCTCCAGGTTTCACATTCACTTCCCCAGTTCTGAAGAGTATGCATAGAGTCATGCATGAACAAGGTAACATCCCTTGTATGTTCCCCAAATGTGGCAGCACCTATGTGTCACAGACCTCCGATGAGAGTCTAGACAGTGCTCAAAGGTCCTTGTGACCGATGACTTATCGACAGGAGTCTCTTAGATAAGAGTACTCCTTGTGTGTGACCCTTGGTCTGGTGGCAAAAATAATCCCTTAGGGGATTATCAATGGCTGCTACTTAGGTGTCTCTCAAGAGGTGAGATGACGAGGTAAAGCAAGCTGAGGTCCTCAGGCTTGCTTTCCACTGTATATATACTATCTAGACACAGTCGAGTCATACATGTATGCAAGTCATAAGAGGAGTCATACAGGTATGAGTCATATCTAGCAAGTAGAAAGAGTGTAGGAGTCACAGTACTTGACTCATAGTAAAAGAAAGTCAGTAAGGAATGTTTATGTAAGGTATATGCGTGGCACCCAATGTTATAAGGTGCTGCACACGAGGTCATCAGTCACATGTGCTTTAGTCAGCATCATTAAGCACTGGTAAAGTAGACAACATGCAGATTTGGCTATGCAAATTGCACGTGATGTGATTCTGACATCCTGGATTGGCGAAACAAGAGCGGGCCAGACGGGCCGCGTAAAAGTGAAAGAAAAATCGGAGAGGCAACGGTAACATAATTAACAGGGTCTCATGAGCTCAGATTTTAGATAAAAGCACCTTGAGCTTGGATTCCAGAGTTGCAAGTGCCCAGGCCCAAGCACAGCCAAACACATATAAATCAAAGCTTACCCAGATGACATCGACCGAACGCAAATTCACGCCACACGTATGTAAAATATGGCCACATGAGACCTCGTAAATTCTGCATAAGTTGCCTCTCCGATTTTTTGTTCTTTTTTACGTGGCCTGTCTGGCCCGCTCTCATTTTGCCAATCCAGGATGTCAGAATCACGTCATGTGCAATTTGCATAGCCAAATCTGCATGTCATCTACTTTACAGTACAGTACAGAATGTTAGGAGTGAAGTTCTGTACCATACCGCTGGGCGCTTAATGACTGCTTAGTAAGCATCATTGAGTGCTGGTACAGTACAGTACAGAACGTAAGGTGTAAAGGTCTGTACAGTACTGGGTCATGTGACTGATCTGGTTCAAGTCACAGTTGGTGAGGCATTAATTGGATGGCTCACAACACTATGCCATCAGTTGCCACAACTTCTTACCCCTCCAGATAGCCCCCTCAACTGAATGCCCACTGGTGAGTGAAGGCTTTCGTATCAGTGGTGACATTGTCCTTTGCTCCCTCGACAGTGTCAAGTTCAGCGCCCATAGCATGGTGCTGTCTCTCACCTCTCCTGTTTTAGCCCACATGTTCTATAATGCTGCAAAGCAGGTGGTTATTAACTTTGCAGAGTCCTCTGAGATGCTGAGCTTTATGCTCAAGTCCATATATCCCTGCTCGCCACCACACATCCCCTCATTCAAAATACTAGAACAAGGGCTCCATCTTGTGGACAAGTAGAGTCTCTAAAGTCATTATTTCATCACCGGAAGCATACAAGGATACCAACAAATTGTGTGGAGTGCTCCTCTCAGAGGAACTGTCACATTTCAAGCATGTCACTGTTGTTTTGTAAAAGATCCAGCACTTGTTTGCACTTAGAGTGAAGAGTTTCTTCCTGTGGCAGGGAATCGCACATTGGTCTACAAGAGGTCGATGCAGCGCCAGAATTCAAGTGCATACATTGTGTGGAAGGTTTGTTTGGGCCAGTAGAATGGGCTTTGGGTGGCATGGGTAGAGTTTTACTCAAGGGGATAACAAGTTACATGCGTCGTTGTTGGCTTCTTAGAACAAGACAGTGATGCACTAAAGCTGTCACTATAGTCTTTCCTTATAGATAGCACACCCAGGAAGAGTATATGCAGGTGTTGGATTGTAGTGAATCAATGGATGGAGTTCTGGCTCTCCAGAGACACTCCTTATATACATGCGAGGAGGCAACCAAGTCATACGAGGGAGCCAATCACATGTGACCATGACAAAGGAGAAAAGAAAATACATCATAGAAGGTCCATTGCTTCTTTGTACAAAGGAAGCATGTCTGTGTCCACGCCAAACAAAGGAGACCAGGTTGGAACAGGACAAATAGCATAACTCACCCTTGTTACTGTCTCCACAGTAACATGTACTTCCCCATGGAACATCGGACACCAGTAAGAGGTGTTGAGTCCCAGTTCATGCCATGTACTGTTGACTTCGCTGTTGGTTGCCACATTCCAACAGTTGTGGTGGTGGGGGAGAGGGAGCACAATAGAGGTGACACAACCGGCCCTAAACTCCACTAGTGTTCCGACCCTCTCACCAATTCTTGGTATGCTTTGATTTTTATTTTTCTATATATGCAGACTAGGGTAATTTGTGTCGTGGAACAACTTTTATTATTATACTTATATCTATTTACAAGTGTGGTGGATCGTTCGCGACCCCCCCTAAGATCACTAGTGGGTTTAAACTAAGCTCTGTGGCGATGTGTTTAGGTGCCAATTGCTTGCTATCATAGCCAAACAGCGAGCATCAGTCACGTGCTTAGTTCTAGGCAAAGTGCTTTGGTAAATGATCTGACGCAGATATGATTGCAAATTTAATAAATTCATCAGAATTACATCAGCCGAGATCACACGCTCTAACTGGGCTGAGAAGTTTAGATGTACTACACTCAAGTCTCACCCATTGTACTAGTCCTCAGAATATTTCTGTTACACAATCACAGTAAACATATACAGCTACCCTGAGACGAGAGCAAGATAAGATAAAAAAAAAAGCACACTAGAAAAGCAAACAGACTCGATTCATCCTACCGTTCAATATTCCGACTGAGCGGTCTCGACCCGATAGCACCCATCTCAACATCCGCAGACGCCGACATCCCTACGAAAGGCTGCATAGTGAAAGGTGTGGACAACGGCCGATCCCGTTCCCTGTCCCGGTCACGTTCGCGCTCTCGGTCTCGTTCCCGTGGTGGATCCCTCTCTGACTCTGGTTCTCGAGGTAGCTCTCGCATTTTGCGCTGCCATTCCCTGGTCTGTTCTCGGTCCCATGGATCCAGCTCGCGCTCGCCTGTCGCGGTCCACCCGGTTGTAGACGAAGACATAGGCCGCTTGTCTTCCTTGTCCGCACCACCTAGCACGGGCGAGTCGAATATTGGCTCTCGGTACTCTCGTTCTCGTTCTCGCCTTCGCCCGGTCGACCCATCCCACGCCGGCGCAGATGCAACAACATAGCTGTGTACGAGTGCAGGGGGGTACTGTGCCCCTTGTGCTGGGGCACGGTACGCATACATCCCTTTTGACCGCGCGTACGCTTCTTCTTCGCTTGCGTGGGCCGGTTGGTATGTAAAGGGCCCGGATGGCGGCACATTCCCCATACCGTTTGTGTGAAAGTAGGTTCGTCGAGGCGCCATAAGGTCGAGGTCCGAGACTGCTTCGGCATAGGAGAGGGGAGTGAGGGTGGGTGTAGCGCGTACTGGAGCCGGTGCACGTTGGGGATTCGCATGAAGTTTAAGAAGAGACTTGAGCGAGGGAGCTGGAGGTAAAGGATGCGGAGCTGGAGGAATCGGTCGAACTGTAAAACTGTTAGGACGTGCTTGACAACACTGGGCTAAACTTACCGTTGACTGGTCGCTCTGCTGCGCGTTTTTCCCTTTCAAGTCGTCTTCGTTTTCGTGCATAATCTGTACGCATCCCATCGCGGAGATCGTCTCGAGCATGGCGCCACTCGGACCATGCTGCAGCCTCTTCTGCGCGTCGTATCGTGCCACACCAGTTGATTTCAAGCGTGCGCCGTGTCTCGGCCAGTTGTTTTCGCCTCGTTCGTCGGTCATCGAGCTGGCGTTGGAAAAAGACGAGTTCGGGATGTGTGCCTATAACGATATCAGATCAAACTTCATTGGCCAGTGTAAAACTCACCGTCGAGTATCATAGCCTCCTCCTTGGCAGCCTCTTCCATCTTGTCCGCATAAAGCCGTTCTCTTAATTCTGCAAAACGCACCTCCATGCCGGCCAGGACGTCTAGCGCTTCCGCACGATGAGGAGGTTGCATTTCTGGGTCGACCTCGATTTCAACCTCGGGCTCTGGTTCATGTTCATGTTCCGGCTCTGCCTCATCCTCTGGCTCGGGTTCAATGCTGGCCTTGGAGTCGTCGCCAGGCGCAGGGTCGTCCTCGGGCTCAGCGTCTGCCTCGGGCTCGGGTTCAGGCTCTGGTGCCTCTGCGACGACAACCTTTCGAGCAGTTTTGGGGTCGTCAAGTCCGTCTGGTTCTGGGTCGTCTGCTGGCATCTCGACGTCGGATTTTGACTCGTCTGGATCCTGCTCTGATGCAGAAGGCTGGTCATCTGGTGGAGGTGAAGTAACCTTTCGGGAATCAGGTTGGGCGGGGTGAGGAGAAGGGCGTGGGGTGGTTGCATTGGCTTGAAACAAATCAGCAAACAGACTAGAAAAGTCTAACCGAGCTCACTATTAGCCCCAGAAATGGGAGTATCGATATCGTCTGTGGCGGGTCGGTTGGACGTGGTGAGTCCGGGACGCTCGGCAGCGGATGCCGGTTTGTCCAGCCGCCGGGGTGCTGGCTCACTGGTGGCAGTCACAGGCGTCTCGTCAATTTCCCCGTCGCTCAGCTGCCGCAAACCGTGAGCACGCAATTTGCAAGGCAGAAATAACATACCTGCGCATCAAGCGGTTTTGTCGGCTCTGGGCCACTCGACTGGCTGCGGCTCGGACTACCGTCGCGAGGAGCGATATCGAGGCCCAGCCCATTAACCGCAGGCTTGTTGTTTTTCTTGTATGCCCACTCCCACATTGTTGGAGGAACGATCACTCCGCTGCGCCGTGACGAGCGAGAGTTCGAGTATGTCTGGGAGCCACTCACGCTCGTGCCCCCACTGCCGCTACTGCCACCGTTCTGTGCGCCATTGACGGTGCTCTCGGAAGTGCCACGGCTGTGGGGGCGGCGGGCAGACTGCTCTTGGGGTGCCGTCGTGCCCAGCGTGCGACGCGCCCGCCGACCTCGACCGCGTCCTTTGTTCTTCTTTGCTCTCTGCGCGACTTCGTCTTCGTCTGTGAGCTCTGACGAGTCGGAGCCTGATTCGAGCCCTGCAGCCCGCGCCGACTTGTTTGCAAACCGTGCTTGATTTTGTGGAGGGAGTGTTGCAGAGACTCGAGGAGGGGACGGTGTAGGAGGGCTGAGAGAACCAGATGAGGCTCGGATCGAACGCGAGGGTGTCGACTCCATCGTCGTCTTGTGGACTGTTTCTGACCCAGCGCTTCCCACCTGCAATTGGTCATCCCAAGAGGTCACGTGATAAATGTCATTCGGTCCATGTTTGTGCTTGTGTGAGTTGAGTCTACAACCACCGTACTCGCCTTGTAGCTCCGTTTAAGGCTAAACATAATTGCGCAATACCTAGTGCTACATTTCTAGCTCATACCTGAGTGCGTCTTCCGGAACCATCATGTTTCGATATGTGTCGGCACATCTGTGTGGTTGCTGGTTTTGAAACGAACTCCCTGAAATCTAAAGGACAATTGCACGCTCCTAATCATTGCTTATTACCTTCCCTTGTGGCTCTGCAACTCATACCGCTATAATTTGGGGTTCAGGGGGTTTCTTCGTTTCACGGAGTGGCCTGGCAAAACGAATGTCCGTGTTTATCCACACCTTTGATGTCCCAATCGAGTTCTACAAGAACCCGACCGACACAGCTCTTGCGCGTGATTCAAGCCACCTTCACAAGACATAGCTCCAGACGTCGACTTATAACTATTCCATTCAAACTCCTCAGAAAACGATTAAAATCCATTAACCCGAAACCCCACGACCTCGCGGTATGACGAATACCTCGCGTGACGCAAAGCATATGGACAATTGGATGCGCAACAACCCCCGACGACTTAGCTTTCCCGTCCACGGCTCAAATGTCGTTACATGCACTCTAATATCGCACGGCTGCATCGTAACAGCTTCCGACGACCACGAGATCCACGTCTACTCACCGGAAACAGGCGAATGCCTGCACACGATGAAAGGGCACGAGGGTGGCGTATGGGCACTTGCTGTTAGCCCAAATTACCCCAACATCCTTGTCTCTGGGGCTACAGATCGAACTATACGTGTCTGGGACTTGAGTACTGGCAAATGCACTCACGTATTCGGTGGCCACACGTCAACTGTACGGTGCGTGGCGATCGCCACACCGGCGTGGGCAGAGGTAGACGGACGAATGGAAAAGTGGCCAAAACGTTCGCTTATCGTGAGCGGGAGTCGGGATCATACGTTGCGTGTTTGGAATTTGCCGAGGTCGGGATATGAACACAATGAGATGGTAGAGTCTCCAGGGGTGAGTGCGATGAACGTTGTTGGTTAGAGGTTTGTTGATTCAGGTCCCCCAAGGTAGAGGGCAACCCGTACCACCTCCGAGTACTCGAGGGTCACAGTCAGGTTGTGAGGGCATTGGCCACCCACGGACAGACCGCTGTCTCCGGCAGCTATGATACGACTTTGAAGGTGTGGAACCTGATCACCGGCGAATGCAAATGGACCTTGAGTGGTCATACGCAAAAAGGTGCTTGTTTTTAGGTATCCAAATTGTTTTACCCCACTGATTCGCACCTATATTTCAGTCTACAGTGTTGCGATTGACTCGGAACGCAACCAGGTCGTATCTGGTTCGATGGATGGAACGGCTCGAATCTGGTCACTGGTGACTGGCCAAACCCTCCATACTCTTACCGGGCACTCCTCCCTTGTCGCTGCACTTGGTGTCTCGCCGACAAACATAGTCACAGCTGCAGCAGATTCAACCATCTGCGTATGGGATCCATTGAGTGGAACACTAAAACACGAGCTGGCCGCGCATACAGGGGCTATCACCTGCTTCCAACACGACGAGTATAAAGTGCTCAGCGGCTCGGACGGAAAGCTCCTTATGTGGGACATACGCGAGGGGAAAGTGGTGCGAGAGATGCTGGTGGGTTTGACAGGAGTATGGCAAGTGGCATATGAGGGAAACTTGTGTGTCGCTGCCTCGCACCAGAAGGAACAAAGCTACCTCGACGTATGGGACTTCAGCTCTAGGCATGAGGGAGAGGACGAAGTCGCGGAGACACTTAAAGGAAGCAGCGAAGAGGAAATCAGTGACAAGGATGTTTAAGTGCATTTTGCCAATGGCATAACCTACCGGGGTTGCGTACACAAATATGGATTTTGTTCGCCAATCTCTAGGGAAGAGAATAATAGGTCGACCACTTCGCAAGTGTTTATCTCAAGTCAAACTTGCTTGATTTAATATCCTTTATCATAAGGTCCGTTTTCCTGTAAGCATGTTTGGCTGGTTAGGGTTGTTTGCTAACTTATAAATTGGAAATTAAATGACTCCTCACACCCAACAACCATCAACGCGTCATTGTCTCGTGGTTCATCGTGAAAAAACTTATTGCGATAAATCCGGGGACTAGATGATAGTATGGCTTGTTAACTTGCAAGGTGTGAAGCCGAAGTGACTAGTCACGTCATTGAGCTGGAGCGATAAGTTGTAAATGGTACAACCGCATCATGCCACGTGCAAGCAGGGATTTCAACCTGCGTCACACCAGCCGGATCGATGGTACTAGGGCTCGAGCCCGCTTCATGCCACTGCCATATATGGTTTGTTTATTTACCTGGGGGATGATCTGCCAGAGATGATGGGCGACAGCCGACTTCGCCGATCTTCCCGTCTTCCTCGCATCCCTATGTGCTGTTCCACTCGGAAAGCGAACCAACCATCTCTCAAGCGGAGCCAAAGGAATCTCGCCATACTGTCCCTAATTCTTTGCTCTAATGACCTTGCATCGTACACTATCTGGTGCTGCACATGAACCTTTACGACCTATGGTTTGTTTGCTGCCTTTTACAAAATTTCGGACACTGTCCTGATATGTCATGGCACACGAACATTCGCCGAATTGCGTTGTGAGCTCCCGTGTATTCGCCTATATTCGCGCCTAGCAATCGTCTAGGTCCTCCGGAAGCTCCTTACAGGCCTTGTGATATGCCGCTCGGGTTCATCCATATGATGCCATGCTTGGGGAGGAAGAAACCGAAGTCCAGCTAGCGGCCGAGATTCCATGAGGTACTGTGCACGTATAAAGACCTACGGAAAATAGCTAGACACGAAACTCCAACCCCTGTCCCCCAATGATGGCGATCCTTTTGAGCGTGGTGGCTGCTGTCTTAGTTGCACAAGGAGTCATTGGAGCACCTTGGTGAAACCTTCAATACGTGGCCGGGAATTGGGCTATCAACTGACTCAATACATACAGGAATCCCATCGTCCGCCATACTACACATAACACACACACTCTTGGCTCACGCAGCACCCGGTTCCAGTTTTATCACCCAGAGCCCATATTCGAAACATATGGTGTTGCGGGTGTAGGCCACCCGCTTCTTAAGCGTGGGGCTCCTGGCACGCCAGAGGATGCTGCCAAGGCCTTTCTCGAGGAGAAGCTCGGAGTCACCTCAAACTCGCTTTCCCGAAAGTCGGGTCACAGTTCAGACGTGGTTCTCCACGAATACTTCATACAACAAATAGTGCGTATCGACTGCTCTGATAATATATTACTAAATATATTCTGTGACAGAATGGGACCCCTGTCGCCAACGCTGTTGCAAACGTTGTTCTCAAGGGGGAGAATATTGTGTCGTTCGGAGCCAGTTTTGTCAAACCAAGTACGGTTTCAATTGGTTGCCATAACTTGATTATATTTTTACGACCTTTTCATCACCTTTAGAAAGTGTGGCCGAATCGACTCCCAAATTAACCAAGAATGATTCCATTGTAATTGCTGAATCTTCCACAGGGAGCAAATATAATGACTCGCCTATTTCTTTGCAGGTGCGTTTTTAATCCTCCATTTCCCTATTGTTAATTATATCTCCTTTCAGTATTTTGCCAAAGACTCAGACCACCTGGTTCTCGTGTACATTGTGCAAGTCCAAAACAAGGAAACAGGTGAATGGCATGAAGTGTTTGTGGACGCCAAGGAAGGACAAGTTGTGAATGTGATATCCTTCGTTGCTGATGCCAAGGTAAGCACCTCCCGCGCAGCAAAGCAGGCTCCACACTGACACCGTCGCCCAGTACCGTGTCATTCCCCTCACTCTGCAAGACCCCACCGATGGCTTTAGGACCGTGACTGACCCATATGACTCCATCTCGTCGCCTAACGGATGGCATCAGTATAGTTCAACGGCGACCACCTTGACGTCAGGTAACAATGTGATTGCCTACAAGACCAACCCGGATAACGGCACCACCATTGAAACCTCCGACCCGAACAACTACGAGTACACCTTCGTTTCCAACAGCGTTGCAGATGCGACCAAGGACGTATCAACCGTCAACGCGTTTTATCTCGGAAATATGGTGCATGACCTGCTATACCGTTACGGTAAGTGGCCTGGTCGCCATCCTAATCATAAAATTGTTCTATGCTGACAATATGCACCTATGTAGGATTTACGGAAACTGCGTACAATTTCCAGCGGGACAACGGCAACAAGGGCGGCGAAGAGAACGACCCCGTATTCATATCTGTCCAAGACGCTTCAGGAACCGATAACGCCAATTTTGTCACGCCACCTGACGGACAACCGGGCCAGATGAGGATGTTCATGTGGACCAAGACAGTACCTCCTCGCGATGGTGCTCTCGAGAATGACATCGTTGTCCACGAATATGCCCATGGACTCTCCAACCGTCTGACCGGTGGTGGCACCGGACGCTGCCTACAGTCAATAGAAGCCCAAGGACTAGGCGAAGGTTGGTCTGACGCGGTTGCAGATTGGACGGAACAAACAGACGCAGACGACGTAGCGGGCGATTTTACTATGGGAACCTACGTGAATATGCGAGGTATTCGAGACTACCCCTACTCAACAAGTATGATAACCAACCCGCTCACCTATTCCTCGTTGCGTTCCCGCATTGAGGTTCACGATGCTGGGGAAGTGTGGGCTGAAATGTGGCATGAGATATATGCAGCGCTCGTTGGCCAACAGTGAGTTGATTTAGTTAATCTTGCTTTTGCTCTTGCCGCTAAATGCATCACATAGTGGGTTTTCCCTGAACAAGAATGACCCGAGCGGCACAACAGGCAATATCATTGCACTACATCTCCTAGTTGATGGCTTGCAGCTTCAACCGTGTAACCCAACTGTGATTGCGGCTCGCGACGGTACGCACTATCGTTCGTTGCGTTTGGCCTCTGGTTCAACCACCCAGCAGCTGTCATCCAAGCGGACGCCAATCGTTATAACGGCACCAATAGGTGCCTGCTTGTGAGTTTCACGCCAACCTCGTTCGCGTGATCCTTGCTCACATTTTTATAGTGGACCGCTTACGCTAAGCGGGGGCTTGGCGCGCAAGCATCCACCTCTAAGTTTGACGACTTTACCATTCCGGTTGACTGCTAAATGTATCTTGCTTTTAAAGAATGAGATGTCGTGTACGCATCACGCAGGGATACGTTTGGAAACTACGTGAGACGGTGAGCCTCATTGTTGCCGACCAGAGTGTGCTATCCTGTGCTATCGCAACCTCCATCCGATCAAAGCCTTAAAGTGCTAGTCCACACCCGACCTAAACGAATCGCGACACACAGCCACCTAGTGGCTGTTGGTTAACTAAATAAAGCACCGCACTTAACACGCTGGGCATCGTTTCAGGCGATGTCGGCTGATCGGTAAGCTTGTGCTGGAATTACGTGCTAAATGGACTTCGTGGCTGCCCGCTGTCCCACTAAACGGCCATCTGATCGTGTGAAGCTGCGTATGCGCGTAATGCCATAAAAGCAACCTTTATCCCTTGGCAACACAGTGCTCCTTGTGTGCGTCCACAAGATGGTAGCCATTTTGGCGGTAATGGTTGGTTCGACATTTCGGCAGCAGGGGGGTACATGTGACATTGGGTAAGCACGTTCGATGAAGCGTAACACATGGCAACTGACTACATGCCCGTGTGGGCAGCACCTCGAAAGCGGCTCCTTGTGCGCAAACACTAGCGTGCAATGCCAAAAGGGTGACAGCTAAAAATAAATCACGTACGGTGGCTTCTCGGGCGACGTCGAGACACAGTGCACACTTAGTTTCTTGTAGGCGTTGGGAAGCTCGGGCACCCAGAGCAAGGCAGCTAGGAAAGCGGTGCGTGTAGCCTGTGTTAGGGGGAGGGTCTAACTCTATAATGCCTCTGCCTCAGACGGGTGGGTCGGTCAAGGAGCCCCTATCAAACAGCCTGAATAGGCGCTTTTTCATGAAAAATGGATTCTTGCTCGGCAGTAAACACGCATACATCTCCTTCTACTGGAGGATGAGCTTACAAGCACTGCACGGAGGCAGGACGGGATACACGCTGCCTGATTCGCGCTTGTTCCACTCTTGCGGGAACGCGTCTCGTAGGTGCCACTGCAACGTATAAAGATCGGTTCTAATCCCGCTGTTAACATCAGATTTCAACTCGACTTCACCGACCTAGAATTTCCTTACTCCAATGGCTCCCCTCCCCAAGCTCATCGCTATTGCCATGGTAATCGTCTCTGGCGTCGTCGCCGCCCCTTGGGACCCAGTCTCTCGCCACACTACCCACCGTGTGCGCTCTATCGGCCCTCATGGTGCCAAATTCCAGGCGTACCACCCAGAACCCGTCTTCGAGACCTACGGAGTGGGTGGTGTCGACCACCCACTCACCAAGCGCGGCATCAAGGATGCAAATTCCACGGCCGCTGCCAAGTCCTTCCTCGAGAGCAAGCTTGGTGTTCCTGTGGACGCTCTCGCTCATAAGAGCGGATCTAACTCTGACATCACCGAGCATGAGTACTTCCACCAGCAGCTCGTAAGTCCTTTCATTGAGCCTTTGAGCAATACATAACCTTGTAAATTGTCACTTTCCAGAACGGACTCCCCGTCGCCAACGCTGTCGCAAATGTTGCCCTCAAGAACAACAAGGTCGTCTCCTTTGGAGCAAGCTTTGTCAAGCCGAGTGAGGCCCTTTCAAGATATACTACGACAATGTCGCTAACTCGCCTAACAGAGTCGGTCGCTTCCTCCACTCCAGCGCTCACGAAGGACCAGGCTGTGGCAAAGGCCGAGGCTGCCACCGGCGCCAAATATAACAACTGGCCGACCTCCCTCGAATACTTCGCCAAGGACTCCGACCACGTTGTCCTCATCCATGTCGTCCAAGTGCAGAACGATAAGACTGGTGAATGGTACGCTGCGTATGTCAATGCTGCATCTGGCGAAGTCGTCAACATTGTCTCATTCGTCGCGGATGCAAGCGTGAGTGTCCCTTTGCCCGTGATACGCATATACTCACACTTTCCATTAGTATCATGTTGTTCCGTTCACCAAGCAAAATGTCGATCAATGCTATACCACCGTGACTGACCCAGCGGACACAGTCTCGTCTCCGAACGGCTGGCACACTGGAACTGCGACTGCTGGCAACAACGTCATTTCTTATAAAGGCAACACAAGCAGTACAACTTCCCAGTCGAGTGCTACCAACAACTATGAGTACGTACTGAACACCACTGCGTCGCCTGCCACAGCTCCGAACGTGGACGCTGCCCGCGTCAATGCCTTTTATGTTGCCAACTCTATCCATGATGTCACCGTGAGTACATATAGCACCCTTAAATAAGCTATACCCGCTTACAATAGAACGGCAGTACCGCTATGGATTCGACGAGGCTTCGTTCAACTTCCAGGACGACAACGGCAGCAAGGGTGGTAAGGGGAACGACCGCGTCCAGATCTCCGTCCAGGACTCCTCTGGCACCAACAACGCCAACTTTGCAACTCCTCCTGATGGCCAACACGGCCAGATGCGCATGTACACGTGGACCTACGCCTCTCCCAACCGCGACGGTGCACTCGAGAATGACATTGTGTCCCACGAATACACGCATGGCATTTCCAACCGCCTCACTGGCGGGGGTAGCGGCACCTGCCTTCAAACTACTGAGGCTGGCGGCATGGGCGAGGGCTGGTCTGATGCGTTTGCAGACTGGTCCGAGCAAGAGAGTGCGGCAGATGCAATGGCAGACTTCACCCTTGGTTCATACGTCGTGAACAACACAGCTGGCATTCGGTCACACCCATATTCGACCAACAAGACCACGAACCCGCTTACCTATTCCTCGCTTCGTACTAAGACTGAAGTTCACGACATTGGCGAAGTCTGGGCTTTGATATGGCACGAAATCTACGCTGCGCTTATCGATAAACTGTACGGCATGACCTTTGCGCTGTTTGATTTATGAAGCGCTGAACACAAACGTATAGCGGTTTCTCGGCCAACAAGAACGACCCGACCGGCACCGCTGGCAATATTGTGGCGCTGTGAGTAACTATGCAAGTTTTGGTATACAGATTACTCACCTCCCAACGCTTCTCAGCCACCTCTTTATTGATTCGTTGAAGCTCCAGCCTTGCAACCCAACGTTTATTTCCGCTCGTGATGGTGGGTGATCCAACCTAATGCTCACTTACTACAAATTGACCCGGAGTCGATTACTCTTAGCTATCATTCAGGCTGACGCGAACCGTTATGGCTGTGCCAATAAATGTACACTTTGGACAGCATTCGCCAAGCGCGGCCTTGGATCTGGTAAGCTTATACAATTGGTCCAGTGTCTGTTCAGCGCTCATGGAAAAGTACTTACCTATCACAGGCGCGACTACCGCCAAGACGGACAGCACCACGGTTCCAAGCGGCTGCTAGATGATGACCAAATACCGCCCAGCTTTGGGGTAACATCACATTTCACTCTGGGTTCGGTGTATATACCATTATGAAACAGCTTCGTTCAATCTCCTATTCATGGGGGGCCCAAATTAAGATACGGGGCAACAACGTGCAAAAAACCATTAGCTCCTGATAAGGGAATGATCTTATACTGCAGTTGGTTCCATGAGTAGCAATCGGGGTGCGACTCAAACTATAGGGGGAAAGCGCAACTGGCGTGCGGTGCGGAGCCACGTCACTAGTGGTTGCTGACAAACTGACAAAATAGTGCAATCGGTAAGGCTGCTTGCTGTCCCACTAAATGACCATATGATCATGTGAAGCTGCGTGCTGGCATAATGCCATAAAGGCAGCTTCTACTCCTTGGCAACACAGTGCTCCTCGTGTTCGTCCACAAGATGATAACCTTTTGGCGGTAATGGCCGGTTCGGCGCTTCGGCAACATGTGGTCAGAGACGGGCATACACATGCGACGTTGGCTGAACACGTTCGACGAAGCGTAACACATGGCACCCGACTACATGCCCATGTGGGTGAATTTTTGGAAGTGGCTCCTTGTGCACAAACACTAACATACAATATCAAGAGAGCGATAGCCAAAAATAAACTGTGTACGGTAGTTTTTCGGTCGACGCCAAAACGCATGTCACCAACTGATGGGTGGACTCGGGAACGCTCACGTGCGCCGAAATGCTCTATAATATCTGAGCGCTTGTGAGTCGCAGTGGATTTGGCAGAGCAGGTGGACACTTGGCTTCTTGCGAGGACTGAGGAACTCAGGAAAGTGGTGTGTGTAGCTTGTGTCAGAGGAAGACACTAATTTTAGATTGCCTCTGTTTCAGACGGGTGTGTCAATCAAGCAGTCCTAGTGGAACAGCGCCCTTTGTCCTGAAAAATGGCCTTCCGCTCGACGGTGAACACGCATACATCGCGTTCTATGGGAGAATGGGCCTGTGAGCACCGCGCGGAGGCAAGACGGGGCACATGTAGTGCGATTCACGCCCCTTCCACTCTTGCGGGAATACGGGTCTTGTAGGCACCACTATAGTGTATAAAGCCTGTACTCTAATCCAGCTGTTAACCTCAGACGGTCTTCGACTTTCATCGCAACTCGCCTTCACCAGCCTGGAACATTTTTGCTACAATGGCTCCTCTCCCCAAGCTCGTCGCTATTGCCATGATGATCGCCTCTGGCGTCGTCGCCGCCCCTTGGGACCCAGTCTCTCGCCACACTACTCACCGTGTGCGCTCTATCGGCCCTCATGGTGCCAAATTCCAGGCGTACCACCCAGAACCCGTCTTCGAGACCTACGGAGTGAATGGTGTCGACCACCCACTCACCAAGCGCGGCATCAAGAATGCAAATTCCACGGCCGCTGCCAAATCTTTCCTCGAGAGCAAGCTTGGTATTTCTGTGGACGCTCTCGCTCACAAAAGCGGATCTAACTCTGACGTCGCCGAGCATGAGTACTTCCACCAGCAGCTCGTGAGTTCTTACATAGACCCCTTGAGCAATACATAACCTTGTAAATTGTCACTTTCCAGAACGGACTCCCCGTCGCAAATGCGGTTGCAAACGTTGCCCTCAAGAACAACAAGGTCGTCTCCTTTGGAGCAAGCTTCGTCAAGCCGAGTGAGACCCCCTTTTAGAGTATATTGCAACAATGTCACTGACTCACCTAACAGAGTCGGTCGCTTCCTCCGCTCCGGCTCTCACGAAGGATCAGGCTGTGGCAAAGGCTGAGGCTGCCACTGGCGCCAAGTACAACAACTGGCCGACCTCCCTCGAATACTTCGCCAAGGACTCTGACCACGTTGTCCTCACCCACGTCGTCCAGGTTCGGAATGACAAGACTGGCGAGTGGTATGCTGCGTACGTCGATGCTGCATCTGGTGGAGTTGTCAACATTGTCTCGTTTGTTGCGGATGCAAGCGTGAGTGTCCTTTTGTCGGCGATACGCATACACCCACTCATGCTCTCGATTAGTATCATGTTGTTCCGTTCACCAAGCAGGATATTGCTCAAGGCTACAACACTGTGGCCGACCCAGGGGACGCTGTCTCGTCTCCCAATGGCTGGCACACTGGAACTGCGACTGCTGGCAACAACGTCATTTCTTATAAAGACGACATGAGCAGTACAACTTCCCAGTCGAGTGCTACCAACAACTACGAGTACGTACTGAACACCGCTGCGTCGCCTGATACATCTCCGAACGTGGATGCTGCCCGCGTCAACGCCTTTTATGTTGCCAACTCCATCCATGACGTTACGGTGAGTGGCCACACCATTCCTACAATCAGTCGCGCTCACCTGTGTATCAGTACCGCTATGGATTCGACGAAGCCTCATTCAACTTCCAGGACGATAATGGCAGCAAGGGTGGCATGGGGAATGATCGCGTCGAGATATCCGTCCAGGACTCCGCTGGCACCGACAACGCCGACTTTTCAACTCCTCCTGATGGCCAGTCTGGCCATATGCGCATGTTCATATTCACCTACACCTCTCCCAACCGTGATGGTGCACTCGAGAACGACATTGTCACTCACGAATATACGCACGGCATTTCCAACCGTCTCACCGGCGGCGGTACCGCGACCTGCCTCCAAACTGACGAAGCTGGCGGAATGGGCGAGGGCTGGTCTGATGCGTTTGCGGACTGGTCGGAGCAGGAGAGCGCGGCAGATGCTGTGACAGACTTCACCCTTGGTTCATACGTTGTGAACAACACGGCTGGCATTCGGTCATACCCCTATTCGACCAGCAAGACCACGAACCCACTGACCTATGGCTCTCTCAGCACTTTGACCGAAGTGCACGACATTGGTGAAGTGTGGGCTTTGATGTGGCACGAAATCTACGCTGCACTGATCAACAAGCTGTGCGTCATGGTTTTCGCATTGTTCGATTTCTGAAATGCTAAAATCCAAACATACAGCGGTTTCTCGACGAGCAAGCACGACCCGACCGGCACCGCTGGCAATATTGTGGCGCTGTGAGTAACTATGCAGGTTTTGTTATACAGATTACTCACCTCCCAACGCTTCTCAGCCACCTCTTTATCGATTCGTTGAAGCTCCAGCCTTGCAACCCAACGTTTATTTCCGCTCGTGATGGTGGGTGATCCAACCTAATGCTCACTTATTACAAGTTGACCCAGAGCCGATTACTAGCTATCATTCAGGCTGACGCGAACCGTTATGGCGGTGCCAACAAATGTACACTTTGGACAGCGTTCGCCAAGCGCGGCCTCGGATCTGGTAAGATCATACAATTGGTTCAGTGTCTGTTCAGCGCTCACGGAAAAGTACTTACCTATCACAGGCGCGACTACCACCAAGAAGGATAGCACCACGGTTCCGAGCGGGTGTTAAATGACGATAAATACCGCCCAGCTTTGGAATAACACCACATTTGACTCTAGGCTCAGCGATGTATATGTTGTAATGAAACAATTTCGTCTAGTCTCCTATTCATAAGGGGGTTAAAATTAAGATATGGGGCAACGTGCAAAAAGTGATCAGCTCCCTGGTAAGGGACCGATCTGGTACTGCAGTCGATTCCATGAGTAGCAGTCGGAATGGGACTCAAACTATAGAGGAACAGCGCGATCCTCACTGGGCGATGCGGAACTGCGTCACTAGCGGTTGCCGGCGAACTGAATAAAATAGTTGCAATCAGTAAGCTGGTATCGCTTTCGAGTATCTTCGCCATCCGCTCACCGTGCCCTGGGGTCGCGTCATTGGACCTCACGGTTGCTTCATTGCTTCTCGTGTGGCCGTCTGAGATTCGATATATGCACTAGGCCATAAAGCACCTTCTATCGTAGCCATTAGCATGACACCCCAGATACGTCCACGAGGATACAAACTTCCTCGGAAGAAATAGCTAATTCGGGGCGTGGAGAACATATGTGTGACGACTGGCAAAGACGATGCGATATTCGGTAAGCGCCTTCGGTCCACGCGACACATAACAACCGACAACACATGCACGTGGAGGATGTCCTGAAGGTGGTTCTTCGTGCGCGAATACTACTTGTGCATACTGCCAAGACAATGATAGCCGAAAATAAGCTGTGGTCGGTAGTTATTCGGTGGGCACCAAGCCGCAGACGGACGCTTACGGCTTCCCACAAGCGTTCTAGAACTGACGCAGAGCGACTGTCCAGCACCAGGGGACGCGCGAGCAAACCCATTTAGGGAAGAGTTGCGCGCGGTCTACGCTGGAGGAAGAATCTAATTTCGGAAACTCCCGTCTTACGCAGATGGGACAGTCACGGAATCCTTGTTAAAGATCCACCGCTCGTCAGATAAATGGGCTTCTGTTCAAAAGTAAGCATGCATACAATTGTACTATTCCGTAACTAAGCCACCGGTGCCGCGCGGAGGTGGAACAGGAGACCTGTAGGCACATGCGCACTGGATTATTCCAGTCTCACGGGAGCATATGGCGCGCATATAGCTCGCGGGTATATAAACTGATACTCCAATCCCACTAACCTCAGACGACTTTCGGCTCTCACATCCAAGTCCTCTTCACCGGTCCAAAACCTCCTCGTTCCAATGGCTCCTCTCGCCAAGCTTGCTGCTGTTGCCATGATGATCGCCTCTGGCGTTGTCGCCGCGCCTTGGGACCCTATCTCTCGTCAAAGCACCCACCGCGTGCGCTCTGTCGGCCCTCAGGGTACGAAGCTCCAGACTTACCACCCGGAGCCCGTCTTCGAGACCTACGGTGTCGATGGTGTCGACCACCCACTCACCAAGCGTGGCATCAAGGACGCCAGCTCCGTCGCCGCTGCCAAGTCTTTCCTCGAGAGCAAGCTCGGCGTTTCTGCAGATGCTGTTGGGCACCGGAGCGGATCTCGCTCTGACATCGCTGAGCATGAGTACTTCCGCCAACAACTCGTAAGTCCTGGCATCAAGTCTGAAAACGTGGTATGAACTTATGATTTGTCATTTCCCAGAACGGACTCCCAGTCGCCAACGCTGTTGCAAACGTTGCCCTCAAGAACGACAAGGTCGTCTCCTTTGGAGCAAGCTTCGTCAAGCCGAGTCAGCCCCCTTTTAGAATATACTGCCGCAATATCGCTGACTCACCTAACAGAGTCGGTCGCTTCCGCTACTCCGGCTCTCACGAAGGATCAGGCTGTGGCAAAGGCCGAGGCTGCCACTGGCGCCAAGTACAACAGCTGGCCGACCTCCCTCGAATACTTCGCCAAAGACTCCGATCACGTCGTCCTCACCCACGTCGTCCAAGTGCAGAACGACAAGACTGGCGAGTGGTATGCTACATACGTCGATGCTGCATCCGGCGAAGTCGTCAACATTGTCTCATTCGTCGCGGATGCAAGCGTGAGTGTCCCTTTGTCGATGATACGCATATACTCATCTTTCAAATAGTATCATGTTGTTCCGTTCGTCAAGCAGGACACTACTGAAGGCTATAGCACTGTGACCAACCCGGGTGACTCCGTCTCGTCTCCCAACGGTTGGCACACTGGGACTGCGACTGCTGGCAACAACGTCGTTTCTTATAAGAGCTCCACGACCGGCACGACTTCCCAGTCGAGTGCTACCAACAACTATGAGTACGTCTTCAACGCGGCGGCGGCGCCTGCCACAGCTCCAAACGTGGATGCCGCCCGCGTCAATGCCTTTTATGTTGCCAACTCTATCCATGATGTCACCGTGAGTACATATAGCACCCTTAAATAAGCTATACCCGCTTACAATAGAACGGCAGTACCGCTATGGATTCGACGAGGCTTCGTTCAACTTCCAGGACGACAACGGCACCAAGGGTGGTAAGGGGAACGACCGCGTCCAGATCTCCGTCCAGGACTCCTCTGGCACCAACAACGCCAACTTTGCAACTCCTCCTGATGGCCAACACGGCCAGATGCGCATGTTCACATGGACCTACACCTCTCCCAACCGCGACGGTGCTCTCGAGAACGACATCGTCTCTCACGAATACACGCATGGCATTTCCAACCGTCTCACCGGCGGCGGTACCGGTAGCTGCCTTGGGACTACCGAGGCTGGCGGAATGGGCGAAGGCTGGTCTGATGCGTTTGCAGACTGGTCGGAGCAGGAGAGCGCGGCAGATGCTCTGACAGACTTCACCCTTGGTTCATACGTTGTGAACAGCAAGGCTGGCATTCGGACGTACCCCTATTCTACCAGCAAGACCACGAACCCACTGACCTATGGCTCTCTCGCCACGAGGAATGAGGTCCACGCTATCGGCGAGGTCTGGGCCTTGATATGGCACGAGATTTACGCTGCCCTGATCAACAAGTAGTGAGTGATTTTTCACTGCTTGACCTACATAACACGTACTGATTGCAACTTACAGCGGCTTTTCGGCCAACAAGAACGATCCGACGGGCACCGCTGGAAACATTGTAGCTCTGTGAGTGCCTTTTGATATTCGACAGACAATTTACTCACTGGATACTTCTCAGGCATCTCTTCATCGATGGCCTGAAGCTCCAGCCGTGCAGCCCAACGTTCCGCAGCGCCCGCGATGGTGGGTCATCCCGTGTGAAGTGCTGTTGGCGAAAGCTGACCCAAGACAAATGAATGTTAGCCATCATCCAGGCCGACGCTAACCGCTACGCCGGTGCCAACAAGTGCACACTTTGGGTAGCGTTCGCTAAGCGTGGCCTCGGAACTGGTAAGCTCATGCAGCCCGCTCTATCACGGCGTAATGCTCACTACGGCCTAATTACTCGTTACAGGCGCTACTGCGACCAGGGCAGACAGCACCACCGTTCCGAGCGGTTGCTAAATGGCCAAAAACCGCCCAGCTTGGGGAGTACTTTTTCGTTTAAAAAACTCCAGGCCCGGCAATGTGTATGACATGATGAATCAATTTGAATGTCTTTCTCACTCATCCCAAAACGCGAGCGAATATACAGCAGCTGTAAGTAAATGGTAGCGATCGAACGAGCAGTTTTCAAGCCACGCCATGTCATGTGAGGGCGGGAAACCGACAGATTTTATCGGTTTGTCAGCTCCGGCTGTACTTCAAAAATCGCACCATCATTGATATCTGTTGAGCCATCGTTGTAAGCCATCGAGAGGTAGAAATGCTGCATCCCCAGCGAACCTGGGTCTGCTCCTTTCTTCGTACCACTAGCCCGTTGTTACTTTTATGAACATCTTAGTCATTCTGAGCCCTCGACTCGGGGCTTATTGAGAACAGACGTGTCGACCCACGGTGCTTCGATAATACCTTCATAGCAATCTACTCTGTGTTTTTGCTCGGTTAAAACATGCTCAAAACTCAAACTCAAACTCGGTTGCTTTGGTGGTGAGAGCTTGACAGTATTACTTGGAGACCCGAAGACGTCGGCGAGTATAAACCATGTCGCCGCCGTCTTTTTGTTGGAACAGCGGCTTGTTGTCCTAGCCTTCCCGGAAAGCTGTAACATCGTAATATTTCCTTCGGTTAATCGTGCTAGCTGGATTTTCTTTCCACTTCTGGGCTTACTGAGGCTATTATAGCAAAATGCATCCTGGCCGAGTCCGGTTTAGGACGCATACATAGACTGCATGCTCAGTGATCCAGAAGACGTGGGACAGCGTTTGGTCGGTGAGAAATAGGCGCCCCGAGAATCTGGTGTGGGCTCGGTATAGTGGTTTGATGTCGGGTTGGATATGCGAGGTGGTGCGCCAAACCCCCATCGGGAACGGAGCAAAATAAATATTGCGGTCCGTAGACCGTCCACTCTGAACTAGCGTGTCATCCTTGTGCAGGGGCCATGCTAATCTTCTCTGTATCGTTCCAATTTTTGTATATGTCACTCCGAAGAGGACATGTGGTAATGAGTTTGTTGGGCGTGGTCGAGCGCCCGAAATAATAGAATCCGGCTTTGTGGGCGCGGGAATTGGAAAGGAATCCGTCAGGGTTGGTTTGGTCGTGTTGGGCGAGGCGAGAACGTTGGCCTTGATCTCTCCCCCCTCGTGTACCATGGCGTCGTCGCGCAGACACTCGCGACCGATGCGTCAATACCCTCTTATCCCCGTAATACTCGGTGCTGCCCTCGCCACTGCACAAAATGTACCCCAAGTCGACTTTTCCCGAATGGGCACTGTCGGCATTGCAGGCGCGTTTGCTGGTCTTGACCTGTACAACGCTTCCTCGTCGACGCTAGATTCGTCGGCGGCCACACTCGTTTCCCGCGACAGCGATGGCGCGCTCACTATACTCGGCTCCACGAGCGCGAGCGGTCGTTTGCTTGCGGCTTGCACACTTCAGAACACACTCTTCGTCGGTGGTGTATTCGATACTATCTCTGGTACACCCACAAAGAACATCGCCGCCTACGATCCCTCCTCCCGCACGTTCTCTGCGTTGGGGGCCTCAGGTGCCGGACTTGACGGAGAGGTCGACGCGTTGTACTGTGACTCCAAGTCCGGCGTTGTTTGGGTTGGTGGAAGTTTCAAGAAACCCACGCCCGCTGCAGGCTCTGTCGGGTTCGGCGGAGCGGTTGCCATATACAAACCAAGCGATGGAACATGGTCCCCACCACCATTTGACGGCCTTTCTGGCAGGGTTCTCAGCATTGCTCCTAGCACGGACGGCACATCCCTCTATTTTTCGGGCTCATTCGCCACCTCGTTCGCCTCCAATACTACCCTCAATTCGACCAATAACCCGAACGTCCCATTCAGCCCTGGTGCGACGCCGTTCTCCTCTTCGCTTGTCCCCATCCCCCTGTCCGGCACCGAAATTACCGCTCAGCCTGCGTCGTCAAGCTCTGGTTTCAATAATGTCATGAACATCTTGTGCCCCGCGGACGCAGACGGTGCTGGTAACACATGGCTTGGAGCAGATGGTACCACAGCATCTATCACTGTCCGTCCGTTCAAGTTTATTACCGCCAGTGGTATTCGCCTTGGCAACACTGCGGTCAACGGCCGCTCAACCACTCGATTCACGTGAGTCTTCTGTTATCTCGCACAGACATCCGCTCACATTCCAGTAGCCTCACCACCATCCCCGACAATTCGGTATTGGCCCTCAGCTACAATGATCCAACAACCGGCCAAACCCAGACCTGCACAGACTCGTGCCCGCTCGCTCCTTCGTCCACCGCTCTTTACCAAGACTTTCTTTTTGCTGCGTCTCAGCAGATCACTGGATTCCAACTTCGGCTTGATGAATGGTCGGGTGATGGCTCTGGTCTACATATCCTTCAACTCTTGTCAATCGGTGCGTTTGCGAGCGCGATCCAGGGGCAGAATGTGGCCTCTTGTTTCTCACCCGGCGCATCGGGTGTTTCGACTACGGGTACTTGGAGGACTGCTCAGACAACCACCAGCATTCCTGGAACAACGCAAACCGTCCTCGTCGCAACGGTACCTGTTGGGGGTACATCCAATTCCCCGACCCTGACATGGTCCCCTTACATTTCTGCTTCGGGCAATTACGACGTGTACTTGATGATTCCCGGCTGCACGGATCTCCAGGATTGCAGCGCACGTACTTCACTGAAGGTCACCATTGCCCCCGGCAACGGTATTCCACCGCATGTCACCACCGTCTCTGAGCAAGTCTCCGATGACACTAGCCAGCTTATCTACAGCGGCCCTGTTATACCCACTGCTCCTGATTATCGCTCAACCGTCTCCATCCAGCTCGCAGATCAGCCCACTGGAAACGGCCAGAATGGACAGTACCACCTTGTCGCGGATCGTGTACAGTTTGTACTCAAGAGTGTTGGCACGAACGGTACTAATGTCAATGGGACTGGTGTTGGGGGTGTCAGGGCCGGTTTTGGGTTCTTTGAGTGGCCATTGAGCGGGAGCTCCGTGAACGCCACGGGGATACTGCCAAACGGTTCACAAACTGCGTTTGACGCCCTCTCATTTGCGATCCCGAACGCGAATGCCTCGGTATGGAGCGTTGTGCCGTATTCTGCGAGCCGGTTGTTCGCGGGTGGTCAGTTTACAACGAGCTCGGGCGCGTCGAACGTCGTTTCGGTGGATAATACTGGAGCCGTGTCTTCGCTCGCTGGACAAGGGTTGAACGGGGCTGTCGCGGCGCTCGCTGTGTACGGAAATGCCGTGTTCGTTGGTGGATCGTTTACGGATACTGTGACGGGTGGGGGCTCGGGCCTGCGGTACATCGCTCAGTACAACGTCGATGCAAATTCGTGGGCTGCGCTTGGTTCTGGATTTGGTTCGCCTGTGACGAGCCTTCAAGTGAGCGACGGTCATCTGTTGGCTGGTGGCGACTTTGGACTTGCTCGTTGGGACTTGAAACAAGGGATGTGGGTTAGTTCGGGCGGGTTCATTTCTGGGACTGTTGGTCTCGTTGCCAACTCGAGTCTGGCGGGGAATAATGGCGTGGTCATGGGTGGGCAGTTTACGGCGCTTAGGAAGTTTGGTGCGGATGGATGGGCGATGTTGGAAAACGGACCGAGTGTGAAGCCGCTGGGAGTTTTACTTGACAAGACGACTTCGACGGCTGCTGCTCCTACTGCCAGCTCGACAGCCACGTTGACTGGCAGTGCGCCGTCAGGGGCTACCTCAACGGGTGCGGCCAAGGTCAAGAGGCACAATTGGTTCACTCGTATGTCCATGAACGAGCTCTTCCCGCGCCAGCAATCCACTGCTACCCTTCCTGCTCCGCCCGCCGCAGTCGCTCCAGCCGTACTCGCCGGTGCCTTCTGGACCAACTCGTCCACCCAGATCAGCATCCTCGGTGGAAACTTCTCGTTCAACAGTGGCGCGAATCGAGGCGTTGCATTTTATAACTCGGACCAAGATAGCGTGTCGGGTACACAAGGTGCACAGGTGCAAGGTGTAGTTCGAGCACTACTTGTAAGGGGAGATGAGTTGTTTGTGGGCGGTCAGTTTTCTTTGGATGGCGCAAAGGGCAGCGGGTTCGCAACGTATGGGTTGAAGAACGGCGGGTGGGAGAGTAATGACAGTCAGGGGCTTGTCGGTAAGTATTCCCCTCCCTCTTATTTCAAGGCGATACTGAAGTTTGATGCTAGCTGCGTCTGGTTCGAGTGTCGTGGTGCGGTCGATCACCAACCGCCCATCCAATGACAGTACAGTGGTCGTTGCTGGGTCGTTTGCGGGTGCCGGCACGTTGACGTGCGAGGCGGTGTGCGCGTGGAGTGTGCAGAACAAGCAGTGGAGCGCTTTGGGGACTGGGATCAGAGGCGACGTTAGCTCGGTAGCATATGCGGGGGTACGCTTGCGTCTCTCTCCTTGCATTGCGTTTGACTAATTAAGCATTTGTCCAACAGGGTAACTCTGAGCTGCTAATTGTGGGTGGCGCACTGTCTCTCGCTGATGGCACCACGGCCAACGTTGCGCAATACAACTTTGACAATAATGCCTGGAGCGCTGTGGGCGGGGCGTCGGGTATACCTGGGCCCGTCACTGCGATCAGCGTGGACAACTTGAACTCGAGCAGTATCTTTGCGGCTGGCAGGGTAAGCGATGGATCGGCACCGTTTTTGACGCACTGGGATGGGGCTCAGTGGTCTGCCCTGAGTATGTTCTTTCTGTTATTTTCAGCGTTGGCTGTGTTGTTGACATAGATACAGGCACATCCTTCTCCCGCTCTACTGAAGTCACCCAACTCGCCATGGTCCCCCTTTCTAGCCCGCACGACAGTAACTCGGTCCTCGAGAACAACCGCGCGTTGTTCATGTCCGGGTCGCTCGCGTCCGACTCGTTTGGCACCGTCTCTACAGCATTATTCGACGGCTCGACTGTGTATCCATTTATCTCTACGTCTTCTTCGGGCGGCTCCGCAGGCTTCGTGAACGGCCTGTTCTATTCCGTTTCTAGCTTTAGCTTCGATGTTAGGAGTAGGTTGTTTTGGTTCCACACGTAACTGCATCTGACCGTATCCTACAGAGTTCCTTCCTCGCGGAGTTGTCATCCTCATTTCTATTGCTATCGCAGCTGGTATCGTGTTCCTCCTTCTCCTTGTTGGTGTCCTTTGGACGATCTTCTCTCGCCGCGAAGACCAGCCTCAAGAAGAATTCGTTGAGCAAGACGGGGACGACGATAGCTTACATCACCGCCCATCTTCGCTTCTAGAACACATCAATGCCGCAACGCGTAACACAATTATTGGCGGTGCGATCTTTGCGGACGGACAGAAGACCATTTCACCCGACCCCACCGATGGGACTCATATGGGTGGGGAGGAGGATGTGAAGGGTCATATGGCTGAGGACGAGGATGGCATGGGTGCAGGCGAAGCGTACAATGATCCGGATGGTGAAGGGAGGGTTGCCAAGGCGAGATGTAAGCTCTTTTCCTCTTGTTTTTGGAAGACAGGGTTGTTGATTTGGTTTTATGTAGATTCATTTGTTCCGTCTGGAGACGGCGAGCTGCTCTTGACCGAGGGAGCTCAGGTAACCGTACTCGACGATAGGGATTCTGCGTAAGTGAACGACATCTTTCGCCTTGTCTCTCAACATTAATTTATATGTGTAGATGGTGGTTTGTCCGAGATGAAGCAACAGGCCACGAAGGTGTTGTCCCGGCTTCATACCTCTACTAGATGTTCTAAATTGCCTAGTTTTCAATACCCTTATTGTTCTCGCTCATCAATAGCTTGCTCTCTTCATTTTTATTCCTGTTTTTCTTTCTTTCTTGGATGTCCTGGCGTTCTCTTCTGAATCATGCACTCGTTACTGCCCAACTCACTCGTTTTGTCCAGACTCGGTATCTTTGTTGGCCTCGTGCAGGTTCACGTATAGAGTTTACCTGTTGTAAATCTCGCCGTTGATTATACATTATCCTAGTAACAAGATTCAGGTTCAGCCGGTATTACATATTAACCGTCTCTATCAGCTATACATGTTTCCCGCTTCAGTGGTGAAATCAAGTTACTAGAGGGCGCTATCAGTAAATTACCGAGACGAGCTGGGGAGAAAAACATGCCTGCAGGAGTGGATCCCGGAAATGCTTCTGGCTATTGTGCACAAACCCGATCTTGGTCTTAAATTGCTCTCGCCTGTTCTGATCCCGGAACTCGCGAATGTGCCGACCAGCCTCGCGTGCCTCGCCCCGGTTGCGCGCCTTGATCACCTCGGTTCCTGATCCGAACGCGCCAAACCCGCCCTTGGTTGGAACGAGTGCCGAATTCTTGTCCGCAATCAGTCGTCGGACGAGCGCTGCTCCAGAGTTTTCGTCGCCGGCGGTGCCAGGTCGAGGAGTGATGACCGAACGGGAAGGTGCTTGGGCGTAGTATCGGCGCATGCTGCGATGGCCGATTCGTTTGCCCGAGGGGAGGATGAGTTCATAGGGAGTGTCACCATAGGAGAGCTTGACATCCTCAAGAGTCGATTCCGAGTCAGCGTCAGATTCTGAGGCGGACTCGTCGACAATCTCGTCCGCCTCGCCATCGTCATCGCCTTCCTGGTCATCAACATCTTCCCACCCTGCATCCTGTCGAGCCGCTTCCCTCGCGGCAGCTCGTTCCACCCGTCTGGCCGTACGCTCCTCCCTCCGCTTAATCCTTGCTTCCGCGTCCGGATAACTCGACGAAAAGTCGTAATAGTCTGAGACCTCGAGTCGTTGCGGCTCGGTGTCGTACCCGATTCGACAATGACCCTTGTCGATCATGTGCTTCCTCACCGCATCCATCGTCCTAAACTCGCGCGACGGGCAAGCGATGCATACGTTTCCGACGGCAATCTTCTCGCCCAAGTACCCAATGAGTCCTGGCAAGTCAACGAGGTACTCTGCGTCGGGGATGTAGAACGAATGAGTAGAGGACATGTGTTCAAGGTTGGTCGATATCGAGTCGGACATGCGCGGGCAGAAGAGACATGAATTTGGAGAAAGCTTTGAACGGGCGGCTGCGATTTTGGCGTCGATCGTCGTGTTGATCTCTTCCTCGGTCGCATCTTCGGGGATCGTGAGTGAAATTTTGGTCTCTCTAGGTTCTGCGGGTGGTTGAGATGTTTCGGTGACTGGCGCGGTTGTTTCTTCCGCCGCTGCCGCTTCTGTGGGTTCTGTGGTGCTGGCAGGTTGTGTTCGGGCAGGTTGTGCTCGAGCAGGTTTGGAAGTTGTCTTGGTTTCGTTCTCCTTGTGCTTGCGAGACGCAATATGAGATCGGTACGAGTTCTCAGTCGCAAATACTTTGCTAAAGAAGAAATTGGCGAGGGACTAGGCTTTCGGTTTGACAAGCACTCACTTGCATGTTTGGCAAGTTGTGCTCTTGGTCGTAGCCATAATCGCAGTTTCGGCCCTTCGCTCCAAAACCTTTTGGTCAAACGCTTGTGCGCTGACAGGAGGCAAGTTGGCAACTCGGCGCTGCACGAAAGGTGAACCAACCGCCCAAACTCATTTGTTCAGCCACGACAAACCTTCATGTTGTACCGATGGTGATCACTCTTGTAGTGCACCCTCTGGTCCTCGGCAGAGAAGAATGCAATAGAGCATGACAAGCAGGTATAGAGGGCTTGCTCGGTGCCCGGCAGCATCGGAAGTTCAGACGACATCGTGAGGCAGGTTGAGGTAGTAGGGTAACTGACGAGGGCTTATAAGATGGTGGCAAGGAGGAGCCGACGCTTGATTCATAATAAATGATCGTCGCTTACTTTTTGGCTGATGAATCAAGGGTACACAGCCACACATCAATATTTCTAGAATTAGAAAGAGAGTAACAGACAGCACAACCAAGAAAGATACAGTCACAAGACAAAACAAATCAAGCTCTAAAGATTAATTTAATAGTGGGCGTGTCCGTTCGCCCCCTTGTTCTTCTTCTCAAAGCTCGCAAACGCTAGGTCATACCCCCCAAACTCGTAGTTGATCTTGTCAGTACGATGGTACCCTCCAGGGGCCAGTGCTCGAGCAAACACTCGCTGGGCAGTGTCGATCGGGTTAGCCTGGCTGGGGTCGACGTCCCCCTCGGACGAAACAAACAGCGTCACGGACAGATGCCCCGGTTGGAAGATCGCTGTCACGCGCTGGATGACCTCCAACAGCGTTGGCATCCCATCCTCCCGTGGAGCTTCCGAGTGGAGACCAGACTGAAGCGGGACGTTGCACTCAAACGAGGCGTAGCTCCACCCTTCCTCGGGGGTGACGTGAATCGTGTAGTACCCTTCGCCCGCGCCGTGGTGAACGAGAGCATTGGCGCTGTACCCGCACGGCTCAAACGCAAAGCTGTCGAGTGTCGTCACGTCTTTGGGAAAGATCCCACTGATTCCTATCTGATCGGCCGTGGCTGCACCTCGCTGGTGTGGGGTCGTGTGGGCAAAATCGGCCATTTCGTCTTCGGGATAGAAGAACGGCCGTCGCGCAGGAGCTCCGAGCTTGGACATCAAGATCTCGACCGTGTAGTCCGGAGGCGATGACTGCACAGACGGAGCCGCCTGCTCCTCCACGCTTCCTCCGTCCGAGCGTTCGTCCTCGGGGCCAATGACGTACAACAACCAGTGATCGCCGTTGACCTTGCCGACCGTATACCCTGCACCATCCCCAAGCCCAAGACCCCGCCGGCCCTTGAACAGGTCGTCGAGGTACCCAACTTCGGTCGTCCACTCGCGATGAGGTCCGAGCTGGCGCTCAGGAAACATGAAGCTCTTGCGCGAATAGAAGCATCGGTGCAGAGAGTGCATGTTACAGTGTTCGGCCGCAATATCGAGGATCCTCGGTAGGCCATACAAGTTGAGGGTGGTCCCACACGTCTTGAGAATCAAGCGATGGGGGGAAACGAAAAAGGATGATTCACTAGGATAGATTAAGATCAGCAACGTATGCTGCAATTCAGCAGGTGGAAAGGGCACACACCTCAGGAGATACGCGTCCATCTCGCGACCTTCAATCACGCTAAGCACCTTGCACTTCACAATATCCAACATTTCCTCCCACACGGCGCGCGGGACAACCCGCAGGCCCTTGCGACCATCGCGCTCGATTTCAACTGCTTCGGCCGACTCTGCAAACCAAATTTCGAGGAGTTTTTCAGGTCCTTCGAACGGCGAGACGTTCAAGGACTCGGGCGCATCCACAGGTGTTTCTGAGAGCAGCTCGACATGAGGATCAGACATTCTAGTAAGTTTAACGGAGGAAGAGTTTGAGAGTTTCAGGCAATATAGGGACTAGAACTAAGAAAGTCAAGTGGCGTGGACTGGGGTCTTATTGATAGCTCTCCTTGACGGCCAGGCAGCGAATCAGGAGGAGTGCGCTGTGCGCGGGATGCATAAGAAGAGGACGTTGCAGAGGTCGAGTGAGCGCTGGACCCCGTTTTATTAGGATTTCAGCTCGGAGCCCGGATGCAGATTGCAAATTTTTATCGATAGGTTGTGTTTTGCCAACTTTCTGAGCAACCGGCCGAGTTTGGGGGTGTTCGCCGGATGATATCGTTCACCGCTTCTGCATGGTTTGTTCGCCAGGAAGTGTTTGGGGGACTATGCTCCGTGTGGAACAGGGCGGTTGCAAGGTGACTCGTGCACAAAATGTCACACTCACCTGATTGCCCTATCGTCAAATCGTAGCCACCCCATTCTATGTCTTGTTTCCAGTAATAACCGTTTTACAACCCTTAGCAAAACCTGTGCTGATGTGATTCTGAGCGAGAGGAATGAGCGAATGTAACATGGGGATAGACATTCGACTCCAACACAGATATTTATACCACTATGGCCTTCAGTTTTCGTCATCGTTTCGAGCAGCCAACTGCTGGAAGACGTCGCCTACGATGGACACGACGAAACTTTGGGTACGTTGTTTCAACTAGAAAGCGTAGCATTGGCGCGATAAATGCAACAGTTGTATGACCGACCCCTATTACACCATCGTCATGCTCCCGTTGGTTTAACCTTCAAGTCTGACAAATCAGCCTGCTGGCCTACTGCCAAACAATGAGGACTAGCTTGCTCGAATATCCTACCCCAACACATCCAAATTAACGCAACCTAACTCATAGAAAGATTAGCCAATCACTCACGTTGGATTCTGCAACCTCCGCATGACAGGCATGGTCGCACCGTCTGTCAGGATACGAGCGTCCGCCTGTTCCCTGGCAAGCGCGAGGTGGCGTTCGCTGGCCTGCTTAACGTGCTCGCGCGAGGTGGACAAAGCTTGGGTGATAGCGTTCACGTTCTCCCCTGCAGACTGCGCTGACGGGGCGAATTGATAGAATGCTGCAGCACTACCAACGACTAGAATTGTACGGCGCCAGAATGCAAACGAGAATCCTAAAGGGCCACTTAATCAAGCAAATAAACACCATGATTGAACCTGGCAGGCGGACCTTCTGCAGGATAAACCTCCTCTTCTCCATGATGGTCGTGATGATCATGGTGAGAAGAGGCGAGTCTAGTTTGTATGAAGGTGCGTCCAGACGTAGATGTTATACCAGTTCGAGGCAAGACGCGTGAGCAAGCACGCAGCGACATGGCTGGAATGTGTGAAGGTCCTGACCCTGTGGATGGCCAGCTAAGCGCTCTGATTAGGTCATCGCCCGATGTGGAGAAATTATGGAATCGTGCCGGTGACAACGCGTTCACTCCCAACCTCGACGGCATCCGAGTGAGCACACCAATAGCCTTAAGATGGCCAGAGTGCTAAAATTTCTATAGTTACCTAACATCCATTACTTGCCCCCTACATGTCTGCGACTCGCCTCACACGTATCCCATTTCTGAGATCCTTCGCTACTCGTCTCCCGGTCCTCCCGCTCTCTGGACGCCAGCTCACAAACCCAGGCACTCGCACAACAAACCTATCCTTTTCTCGACCCACACGACCCCTCATCCGGCTGACTAGCCGCTCCTTCTCCGGCACCTCGCCCCGCCGCGACGCCTCACCTGCTGCTGCAGAGAACCAGACGCTCTCCGCCCGACTAAGATACCTTATTAAATCCTACGGCTGGCATGCTCTCGGGGTTTACTTCATCCTCTCAGCTGTCGACTTCACCGTCGCATTTGGCCTAATCAACTTTATCGGTGCGGCGCATGTCGCGCGGTTCACGGCATCTGCCAAAACATACATTGCTGACTTTATCCCCGAGCTGCCGTGGTCCCGCGTTGAGAGCCCTGAGGACGTTGATCGGGACCGGGCGGGAGTCGGAGACGGGAGCTTGTATGCCATGCTCGTTTTGGCGTACACGGTGCACAAGACACTATTCTTGCCAGTGAGAGTCGGGTTGACCGCTGCGCTGACGCCGAGACTTGTAGGATGGTTGAGGCAGCGGGGCTGGGCAGGTGCAGGTGGAGCGAGGAGAGCCGCAGATCACTATAAGCGGAGGGTGAAAGATTTCAAGGATAGGGAGCGAGGGGACTAACGGACAAAACGGATGAAGGAATGATGATCCACCCCCAAGTTCTTCGTCAATACAATACCTAGTAAATGTGTATCTTTGCTAAGAGTAACAACTCCTCAGATCCGACAAATGAGTTATGTGTAGACAAGTATCTGACCCCCCCTCAGCATAAACCGGGATTCCTCAACAAGTCCCACTGCGAAGCCCGGCAATATCTTCATTGGCATTGCGGTTACAATTGTAGTGTACACAATTTTGTCGTTTGATCCGTCGAGAGTAAACTAGGAAGGAACTTCATCCTCTGTTTCCAACGAGATAAGTTCCGGTTCACATTGAAGCAATAAGGCACATACTCTTCAAAATACCTCCGCTCACAAGTTCCTCGGGCTTAGGGCGTGACTGCAACGCATGGTCAAGTTTGTCCTGAAGTTGGGCACGCTGCAGACGCTCTTGGGCCGCTTGAAGAGCTGGTGCCGCCGCCGAGCCTGTTACGTACGATTAGTTACAAGCCACACAGGAAATGAAGTATTCACCTTTGAGGATGTTACGATCAACTAGCTCTTTCTTCTCCGGTCGTTCCTTCAGACTCTTCTCGAGCTACATACGTCACGTTTGTCGTATTGCGCTCCGCATCATCGAGATTCTCTACCGTTCACCTTTAGCTTAGCCTCGGCTGTAGTTGGCGAAAGCGGCGTCTCATCGGGTTTGGTCTCAGGCGTAGACGCCTCATCGGCCTTGCTTTCCAACCCAGGGACAACGGACTTGACTGGAAGATCAATGTAAATCGGGGCAAGAATAAAGTGCTAGCGGTGAGTGCCCACCTGCGTCAACTACTGCGGCTATTAAATTTAGTGGATGATTATTGGGCTTAACCTGTACGCTCCGTATGCTTTCGCTTACCCATGATGATGTCGAGTGATGGGGGATGGTGGCTTTCGTTCGTTGTGGGGTAGTATTGCCAATAGCTGATGATCACTTTGGCCAAGTCACGTGCGATATTCCAGCCCTCCGATGACCTCCCCTGAAAAACCGCTCCGAGAACTATCTGGTTCCGGGTACATCAAGTTATCCAGATGGCTGCTTTGTACTACCTCACATACTATAACACTTGTTCATTCCATTCTAGCACGCCAGCAAAAGCCTGAACCAGCTACCCTTGCTCGAGCATCTTGAATCTGCAGCGTCTATCACCCTGGCTGTTTTGATTCCCAAATACTCCTTGGATACAGAAACCACTAAACTCCTAGAACTCCTCCTCGTGAGTTGCATCCAGGTAACGGTTCCAAGTAGCGAGTACCTTTTCAAGAGATACCCAAGCCCTAAGGGCGAGCCACCCGCCACATCAGGAAAAAAATCCAAAGGTAATTTGGCCTGAATTATTGTGTACCCTTCATAATCTCCGCTAAAGTGCTAAATCCACTATTTTGGAGACTTTTATTGGCGTTTACTTCGCTTTAGTGCGGTTTAGAAGGCCTTTTAGCAGCGATTACTAAGGTACCCCACTAATTCTTCGGGGATTAGTTTGGCAGTTTTGGCGTTTTTTGCTGATGCACCCGCCACCCGCCACCCGCCACCCGCCACCTTGAACCGCTTCAATATCTATTCTCCTTTGTTGAGCACTTCAACATGCTTTGCACGGCGAAAATCCCACTGGCCAGCTTAATGGAAGGATCCCGTGCCTTGCCTGGAACGACAACACCTGCTTTCACCAATATAACATGATCTTCTTCGTTTGTCGAACCGAAAGCATTGTCCAAGCTAAGAGTTGCATCGATTCCTTGCTAATCAGGCCACATAATTGCGTCAACCGATTCTTGCCCAGCGACCACAGCTGTCTGTGTTTGTCCTCTATTGGTGACTTGCCGCTTGAAGTTGTCCGACAATGACCCAAACTTGAAGTTTCACATATCTTGACCTGAGAACGGGAAAATCCTGACAGTCTCGGCAACAATGACGAAGCATCACATAATGCGCAGCTCTCCTTCCGATATACAAGTATCGGCGCTCTGCATACGCTTTTGTCTAGTTTTAGTAATTTCGTGAGGTAGTAGCCTTGCTATGGTCTCACCTCGAAATCTGCTGCCCTCGACAGCTTCCCACAGTTCATACCTGTCAAAATACATGGGTTGGGTCCGATTCAAAACGCCGAAAACCCTCCCCTCAAGATCTGTCTCAGTCTGCCGGAGCCCTCACTTCCAGCGCTCCGCTGTTTAGAATTACATATGTTACGTAAATCTACGAGTTGGCTTTGATCTCTGGAGTATTGTTAAGGCCACGAGTTCCCTCACCAGTGCCATTGTTACTTGCAGCCCCCGTGCTGGCTCATCCTTGGCCACAGCTTGTCTTCAAGCGGTTCACTAGCATAAACTATGTGCCCCCGAACCGAATTTGGGCCCTCTTGCACCAAGATATAACCGGGTGCGCGCGGCAAGCACGACTTGCCGTTCTCAGTAGATTTGATTAACACATCCATTGACAAGCAACTATTTGAGACTCACCAAGACAGATGACTCTCCTTAACTCGACAACAAGTGACTGTACCGAACTATGTGCTGCGAAATGCACTTGTAATATTAACCCAATTTTTATCACAGGAGAAACTCATGTAGGTGTGGTGCAAACGAACTAAGAAACGAGTTACTTAGACAAAGCACATTCGTCCAGTACCACAGCGCAATTCGTGCTAGCTATTCCCTTGCGTGTAGCAGAGCAAACCAACAAACCAAAACAACCATACGTAAAGTCCAATTTAATACCGCATACATCAACTCATCATAGTCAAATCAAGCTACTAGGAGTGTCCAAGAAGCACCCACATTGTCCAGCTCAATCACAAATACACAACCAAACACCACAACCAGAGAAACTCGTGCTACATAAAGTCGACTTCAAACTGCCTCCTCCTAGTTGGAAAGGTCAATTCCACGGTACAGCCGGATTTGCTGCTTAAAACGTTGAATCTGCCCGGGCGTGAACTGCGAGAAATTGAATACTAGTTAAGCCCGGCAGTTCAAGTAAACACACCTGATTCATGCAGGAATCGTAGGAATAATCCATGTAATTGTGGATCCTAGCAACGCCAGAACGGTTAGGAGACTGTTTCGCGTGTTTAAATATTACCTACGGATCTGGTCCATTTCCCGGGCAGGTGTCTTTATACTTTGGACATCCGGATGTCGGTGTCTTCTCTGGCGGGGTATCATTGACGAAATCCCCACTGCCAGTGCACGAATCGCCTTGGAAGGTGTGGTACAAACCGAGCCAGTGCCCAAGCTCGTGTGTTAGAGTCTTTCCTTGGTCAAAGTTTTTGTATGTGCCGCCCGGCAAGGTTGCGTACTGGATTACAACGCCATCGTTTGTCTTGTTGGCTTCGTAGGAGGACGGGAATGTTGAGTACCCGAGCAACCCTTTACCAGGACCACCTTTGAATCCGACAGTATAAACGTTGAGATCAGTGACGCCACCCTTGCGAAGAAGCTTCTTCATCGCAACATTCGTAGGTAGTTGAGGGGCAACGTATTTGAACCACGTTCTACCACACCGACCATAACGTACTTAGTTTTAATGTGCCCACTGGTCATGTATGCGAGGGTGCTTACTCGTTAGTTGTTCGATCTATGCTGACAAGCTCAAGAGAAAGACCGGACTTGGCGTAGTGCAAGTTGGTGTGCTTGATCGAATCTTTGATTTGCGAATCGGGGATGTTCCCTTCGGCGAGAGCTAGTAGTTAAGGTTGCGTCAACGTGGTTGCTCCCGCACAAGTTGGTGTTTACTTACTCAAACCGGCCCTAATAACATGCCAGTACACTTTCACTTTGCCCTTGGAGGTAACCTCCTTCCATTCAGAGACGCCCGCCGCCGCAAAGCGGGACTCGGCAGCTTGGATGAAATCTGGGCTGCACAAGGGTGGCGCGGCATTAGTGAAAGTTGGGGCAAGTTCGTAAATTAATCAAACCTCGGCTCCGAGCCACAGGTCCGCGCAACCGGTTCGGCTCGCTCGTTCAATACCGAAGCGGCAAGGCTGAGACCAAACGTTGCCAGGAAAAGAAATAGAGATAATACGGTCATGGCGGGGCGGGTAGCAAGAAGACAGCGTAGGACTCAGCAATCAGATCGGCTTATAGCGCCCAGCGAAAGCGTGGATACCTGACGGGTACCACAATTGTATGCACGGATGAGCACAATCTCCGCGCGTCGGACGGCCAACTGTACGATGCGCAGCAATCCACGTGCAAAGGCTTGCTTGCACCTTCGATCAGCCTTCCACCGAAGACGCCTGGCGTGCTAATTTGGGTTGTAGGCTATACGTAGGCTGTGCTTCGATTGGGTTGTACTTGTTTGACAGGTTCACGCTTACGCCCATATAGACTATTTTATCAGGGATGGGTCATACAACGAACCCATTTTGTCGTATGCTTAACTGAACACGCCAAACTCTCACAATTTCAAATGAGTGACTGGCAAACACCATCATATTCGTCAACAGAACTAGCATAAGCCCCGGTAACGTTTGATTTGGTGCTGAAGGCGCGTGATTTGGCCATAGGTGAATTGGTTCATGCAAGAGTCATCCGAGTAGTCCATGTAGTTGTGGATCCTGTGCATTGAAACTGTGAGTAATCGGTTTATCTCGACGAGGTGAGGGACACGAACGGGTCAACACCTCCACCAGGGCAACTGTCACGGCCAGTCGGGCAGCCGTATGCGGGATCAGCTTCTGGGGGAGTATCGTTGACATAGTCGCCGGAGCCCGTGCAGCCACCCTGGAAGGTGTGATAGAGACCAACCCAGTGGCCGGTCTCGTGGGTGAGGGTCCTGCCTAGGTCGTAGAAAGGCGTTGAGCCACCGGGGACGGATGAGTATAAGATAGCAACGCCGTCATCCTTGGGGGCGGCCTTGTATGAAGAGGGGAAAGTGGCGTAGCCGAGGAGACCGGCGCCGGGGCCAGAAGTGAAGCCAACCGTATAAATGTTAAGGTCAGCCGCGCCACCTTTGCGGAGAGCATTCTTCATGGCGGTCTGCTGGGTTGTGCCGGGGGCAGCATTGTTAAACCAGTCACTGAATAGAACAGAGAATATCAGAGGACGATACAGGGAGCAAAGGAGTAATGCCTACGCGTTCTTCGTCCTAGTAATACATCCAAGGGTGAACGAAAGGCCGCTACCACTGTAGTCCTTATTCAACACGCTGATGGAGCTGTAAACCTGTGAGTCGGGGATATACCCGCCGCCCAGAGCTACGAACGTCGTAAGGCCAACATAAAAACCACGGCCGACGCATAACCAAGGACTAACTCTGATTTGCGTAGATGACGTGCCAATTAACGTTGACCTTTGCCGCACATCCGTAACCTCCCGACTTAAAAGATACCTTAGTAGCGGAAAAGTCGGACTCCGCCGCAGCGATGAACTTGGCACTGAAATGCTAGTTAGCGCAAGTCAAGTGGACAATAATCTCGAATGCCCAAACCCACCTCGGATTAAATCCGCAAGTCCTCCCAACAGTCCCATTTTGGAAAGGAGCGGCCAGAGCAGAGCCTACACCAAGGACGAAGACAGAGAGAGCAGAGAAGAGCATTGCGATTCCTCGGGTGGCCGATGAGCGAGGGAGCTGGGCTATGAGGTGGATATATAGTTCCAACACAATGCCCTGGAGCGGGCAGGAGGCAATCCTTTCACTCTGTGTCAAGCAGCGCTTCCAACACGTTTTCTGCACGTCAAGTCCACGCTGATAACTCAATTGATCGAAAAGGTGCATCATCGGGACAGCCCATGGGAGCAAAGGTCGCCAAAAGTAATTCGCTTATGCTCTTAGAAGGTGATCATTCAATACAAAAGCCTGCCCAGGGACAACAACGCCAAGCCAGGCTGCAATAAGGCGAGTGTTGGGGGAGTACGAGGAAAGATCAAGTTCGGCTTAGCGTAAGGGATCGTGTTTCTTCGGGGCCGAGTATGCAGCCTTGAAGAACCAAGTGCTGTGCGTCCTGCCGGGATATTTCGTAAACTTTGCACCGCATTTGTCCATGGCGTCTCCATGCAGGCGTCGATCACCCTGCCTCCGGGTTTTTGAAAAAAAAAAAGGCACCGCATACAATCGAGTCCATGTTGATTGTACAGTGGGGCCTATATCGAATCACAACCACCATGTTGGATCGAGCGCTCAACCGTACTGCATCATGTTTTTTTTTTTTTTTTTTTTTTTTTTTTTCGATCACCAATTAGGATGTCTTCCATCTAACTCGGTCACTATGTGTGTGTGCACGAACAAATGCCATTACAAAGTGACACTGGGTGGGCTTATACAACGACTATCTCAAGCGCATGGTTTGTAAATAATGACCGTCCCATTTGTCAATGCCCAACCCGATAAGCTGCGAGTTGCGCCAGGAGGCGCACAGTTTGGCCAGGGGTGAATTGGTCCATGCAAGAGTCATCCGTGTAGTCCATGTAGTTGTGGATCCTGTGCATTGAAACTGTGAGTAATCGGTTTATCTCGACGAGGTGAGGGGCACGAACGGGTCGGGGCCTCCACCAGGGCAGCTGTCACGGCCAGTCGGGCAGCCGAATGCGGGACCAGCTTCTGGGGGAGTATCGGCGACTTCGTCGCCCTCGCCCTCGCAGCCGCCCTGGAAGGTGTGGTAGAGGCCGACCCAGTGGCCAGCCTCGTGAGTGAGGGTCCTGCCTAGGTTGTAGGGAGTATTTGTGCCACCGGGGACGGACGAGTACAAGATAACAACGCCGTCATCCTTGGGGTTGCTCTCGTACGAGGAGGGGAAAGTGGCGTAGCCGAGGAGACCGGCGCCGGAGCCAGACTTGAAACCAACAGTATAAATGTTAAGATCAGCCGCGCCACCTTTGCGGAGAGCATCCTTCATGGCGGTCTGCTGGGTCGTGTCAGGGCCAACATTGTCGAACCAGTCGCTGAATAGAACGAAGAATATCAGAGAATGGCACAGGATGAAAGGGGGAAGCACTTACCCGTTCACCGTCCTATCGGTATCCGCAAGGGTGAACGAAAGGCCGCTCTTAGAATAGTCATTATTCAGAACGTTGATAGATTCAGCAACCTGATCGTCGGGGATGTCACCACCGTCCACAGCTACGAACGTCGTCAAGGTCAACATAAAAACCACGGCCAACACACAACCAAGGACTAACTATCATCCTTGAAGATGACGTGCCAATAAACATTTATATTCACGGCAGCTCCGTTTCCCCCTAACTGGTGAGGCGCCTTGCTAGCAAAGTCGGACTCGGCCGCAGCGATGAACTCGGGACTAAACTACTAGTTAGTGCGAGTCGGGTGGGCAATAATCCTGAATGCTTAAACCCACCTCGGGTTGAAGCCGCAGGTCCTTCCGACAGTCATATTTTGGAAAGGAGCGGCCAGAACCGAGCCTACACCAAGGGCGAAGACAGAGAGAGCAGGAAAAAGCATCGCGAATATGGGCGTTTGCGAGAGTACCTCGGTGGACCGATGAACGAGAAAACTGGGTCATGAGGTGAATATATAGTCCTAACCCTCGACACCGTGGAGCGGGCAGAAGGCAAGACTTTTTTAATCTATGTCGAGCAGCGCTTCTAACACGCCTTCTGCGACGTCGAGCCCACACTGCTAACTCCTTTGGTCGAAAACGTGCGCCATCGGAACAGACCATGTGAGCAAGGCCGTCAAGAATAGTTCGCTTCACACTCTCCAAGAGGGTGTCGATCAAGACAGAAGCCCGCCCAGAGACAGCGCCAAGCCAGATAGAAACAAGGCTCGTGGTGCGAGTGCTAGCGGATGTCGGTAAATAGCTAGCCAAGAAGAGTTCAAGTTCGGCTTATTGTAGCGTGGTAACGGCCCAAGGAACTTCGCGGCCGAGTATGCAGCTTCGAAAAATCAAGTGTCGAGCACCCGTTGACATATTGGCAGACTTTGCATCGCATTTGTCCATGGGGCTGTCAAGCTCCCATCGTCTGCACCCGAGCTTTCGAAAAAAAGTCACCGCATATAATAATTGAATCTATGTTGATTGTACCCACATTAAATCACAACCAACCATGTTGGACATGGGCGCTTGAACCGTACTGCGTGATGTTTTTTTCTCTCGAATGATCGACCGCCGAGAGCGTCTTTTATCCAACTCGATCACCACGGTTGCGCGCACGAACGAATGTAATCACGAAGTGACACCAGGGTGGGCTTGTGCAACTGTACCGCGGGATGTCGAAATTTGGCTCCCTGCCCGGACAGCTTGCCCTGCGGTGAACTATGAGTGAGCAGAACTAAAGATACAGCTCTGTCGGCTCGAAAAAGGCATACACTGGTTGAAATCCACCATGGTAGTATGATATAGTCCAAGCCAGTGCCCGATCTCGTGAGCCAGAGTCTTGCCGTATAACGCGGGCAGAATGCCAGAGGCAGTCCCATAGTTAACCACCACCGTTATCCAGAGGCACTGGCGCATGGCGAAGAGGATGTGGATTAGACCGAGTAGCCCTGCACCTGCACCAGAATTAAATCTACGGTGTAGACGTTAGGTCCGCCGCTCTGCAAAGGTCGGTTTTCGTGGTTGTTTGTTTGAGACGGCCTGGGACAACACTTTTGGGCTAATTTCTGGCGGTTTGTGCCGGCTGTGAGTCTCGAAATTGAGATGTTGTCCGGATCACGACTTACGCGTTTGCTGTTCCAGCAATATTGAAAGAAATGCTAGTGTCCGGGTAGTGCCTATTCGTCACATCCAGGCCATGGCTGGTTCGGGCGTCTGAGGTACCTGCTACTTGCTGCTACCAGGTCTCGAGCGCGAATCCACTATCTTCGAGGAAAGAATCATGACACGTGCTAGCACTAGAGTGCAGAGCGCGCCAGTAGATTTTGGTAGACACTGCAAGCGTTCCAGCATCCGTCGTAGGGAGTCTGTTGAAAGCAAAGTGGGATTCAGCTGCGGCTGTAGGTGCGGCACCATGACACTGGAGCAATTTGCGTTAGCGCCACGATTCCAATGATCGAATTTGCTACATACCTCAGTTGGGATACGTAACTTCCCCGACTAGTAATATTCTGGGAGGGAGCGTTTGACGCAAGGCTCACGCAGAACAAGTACGGAGAAATTAGACAATTTCATCTTAGTGGAGCGATTTCCAAGGAGCACGTTGAGTTCAAGCATGCGGGGTGTCGAGTATAGGGACTATGAGCACTAGACTCTCCCGAGACGCCAGTAGATCCATTCATGTCAGTTATCTCCGTTGCGTTGCGTAGCTATAGAAGAGCGCGCGTGCGCCTAGCCCGGTCGATCAGGGGTATCCGGCCACTGCCAGGGGGTGTGGATGGGCTAAGCGTATATCGTTGGCATCGCCATATACAGAGTGAATTATGCCAAGCCAAAGTTGTGATACCATATGTGTGTATGCCCCTGCCGCATCTTGCGCTGAACGCTTCAAAGATTAATTAATGACACGGTAGTTGAATCCGCAAGCGCGCAAGTTAAACGGGAATAGAACCAGCGTGTGTATGTAGCCTTTTCTCGTTCTCTATAAGATAGTTTAGGGTTTGAGAGTAGGCTAATCGGAGGCCGCGAGTTCTCCACAAAGTGGCAAGAAGGTCATGTGATTTTTATTGGTTTGTCAGACCGCCAAACTCCGCCAAACCCATGTAAAAACCTTGGTAAGGTTATTTTTTTTCATCGATACATCCCAAGAATATAAACATGGGCCAGTGAAGCCGACAGCATACATAGACCCTTGCGTTTGAACACTTTAAACAGAGATACCGCGGTAGGTAGCGATCTGGCTGGAAATACGGCTATATTGCCCGGCGGTGAACTTGGTCATGCACGGGTCATACGAGTAGTCCATGTAGTTCTCGATCCTAGCCATGGGGTTTAGTTAAAAGGTTTGCCAAGACAAATTTCGGACTACGTACGGGTCAAGGCCTCCACCAGAGCAAGTGTCGCGGCCAGTCGGGCATCCAGACGCGGGAGAAGCCTCTGGGGGAGTGTCGCTAACGGAGTCGCCGGAGCCCGAGCAGCCGCCCTGGAAGGTATGGTAGAGACCGAGCCAGTGACCGACCTCGTGGGTGAGAGTCTTGCCTTGGTTATAGTTGGTAGTCGAACCACCGGGAACGGACGAGAACAAGATAACGACACCATCATCCTTGGGGTTGCCCGTGTACGAGGAAGGGAAAGTGGCGTAGCCGAGGAGACCGGCGCCGGAGCCAGAGTTGAAACCGACAGTGTAGACGTTGAGTGCGTTGGCGCCACCCTGGCGCAACTGATTTTTCATGGTGGTCTGCAGAGACGAGTCAGGGCCGACGGTGTTGAACCAGTTGCTAATTAGAATCGGTGTCAGGGGGGTAGTGCGCGGGGAGAAGAAACAGTGCCTACGCATTGAGCGTCCTATCAGTGGCTGCGAGAGTGAAAGTAATTGGGATGCCAGAGTTCTGGTAGTGCTTGTTCATTTCGCTGATGGAGCTGGCGATCTGCGAGTCAGGGATGTATCCGCCGGATACAGCTACCAGTGTCGTAGCAAGTCAGTAAAAACCTATAGCCAATGTGCGAACGAGGACTAACCGGTGCTCGAGTAGATGACGTGCCAGTACACGGGGATGGTGGCCGCAAACGCGCCGGCGCCTGCCTTGGGAGACACCTTGTTAGCAGCAAAGTGGGCTTCAGCCGCAGCAACGAACGCGTCGCTGATACAATCGGTCAGAACGGGTTGAGTGGGAATAGCTAAACTCACCTAGGGGTAGAACCACAGGTCCTTCCGATAGTCGCGTTTTGGAAGGGGGCCGCCAACGCCGAGCCAATGCTGAGGACGAGCACAGAGAGAGTAGAGAAGAGCATTGTGAATATGGCTGTTTGCAGGAGTACCTCGAGTAGACCGATGAGTAGGATGTTGAACCTCAGGCAGAATATATAGTAGTGCAAGCACCCAAAGCCGCCACAGAACGGACGTGAGCATGTGTGTGCACAGACGTCTCTAGTATCGGTTAACCGCTCTCATGCGTACTCGACGTCGCAGCGCACATGGTACTAGCATGGTCGGCCGAGTTGTTGCGTCTCATGCGAAGTAGAACTGCCAAAGGATAGCCTTTGTAATCCTGGGGAACATGCACGGTCCACATAAAAAACCCGGTGAGGGCCAAGTCGCATAGTGAGGGGTTCATGTGTTGCTTATCGTGATGGGCTTCGGTCGCTTCGCGCCAGTACTAGCTTCGTCCTAATCAGTAACCAGAGCCGTCTTGGCATAGCGATAATAGGGGACCAAGAGTGCCAAGACAACGCTTAGCACGTTGCGTCGAGCTTTATGTTATACATGAGTGATCGTAGTAGTCCTTAAGAGGCACCGGAGGGAAGCGGCTGGGCACCGACCACGTGCAGCCACGGCGCTTACTACTCCTGGTTGCACCTGCTACTCACTTCCACCTTAGTTTTGCATGCGTCTGAGCGTCACTCGTAATATGGCTTCCAATCCAGCGAACATTCTTATCGCACGTAGCAGCCGCTCGTCTAATACTTTGACGGCCCTCGTTCCGACCGAGACCCATGCGGCAGCGTCCGCCATCTTTCCCCGTTCATCCTCTAGCCCTCCTTGGCTGCTCGAAGAAGCAGGAGTTGAAGATATAGACGAACTCGAAGTCTCGGACGATAACGGAGATACAGAACCAATCGATGTTGACATTACATTCCGGTGTGTTCAATAACTTGCTCAATTGGAGAACAATAACAACTTTGCTTGACTCTTTACAGGCGCGATGCTAGTTATGTTGGTACTGTCAAGATCATTGTTGAAGCTACAACCTTTTGGTGAATTATGTCCCTAGACGTTTGATCAATCCAAGACTAACTCCAACAGGGCTCACAAGGATATCTTGATGTTTGCTTCTCCATTCTTTGAGGCCGTACTCAGCGGAAAGTAGGCGTCAAATGACTTGCGGAGCTCAGCTATATTTCTGACGACTCAAACTCGGCCAGTTGGGCAGAAACCTCTGTCAACAGAAACCGCACGTCATGTTCATCAGTTATCACGATTTCCCAACCTCCCTCCCAACCCTCGTCTACCTTCAAATCACATAAAGCAACAACATCACCTTCAGCAGAACCCGGGCCAGACGAGCCCGACTCTGACTGCGTTCGTGTGACGGATGTTGATACCGACTTGAGCAGTGCGGACGAGAGCGAGGGCGAGCTCGCACGAAACAGGGAGAAGCAACGAGCAGAATGTTTGCAGAAACTGCAAGGAGGAGACGAGGGTATGTTGTTATTCGATTTCAACTGGGAATAGGTTTGACGTTTGATATAGACACTACGCAATCCAATCGACACTCGCGGTCAAAAACAGTACCTGAGTTCTCCAGGACTAGCAAAAGACGGTCGAAACCTATCCCGGATGCCGTGATACAGCTTAAAGAAGAGAAGGTATGCCCGCCTCCACTGCCCCGCTAGACCGAATAAACTTACGGAACTCCATGATTAGGCTGGGATATTCCACGATTTCTTGAAATTTGTATACCCACAGTAAGTGCACCTGTACAGGCAAAGTAAACGAAGTCAGCTTATAATTGGATCTAGTCTGGACTGCACCGTCGCATGGTATGTTTGACCAACCATTAGTCTCACACTCCACGCTCACTTACTTGACATTCAGGAACAACGTCGAGGGACTGTAAGTGAAACTCTACGTTCCTCCTGGTACACCGCGTGACCTCCCTTGTACCAGAATGAACATATCGCACAAGCTCGTCGTCCCTTCCCTCCAATCTGCGTGCCTTCAGTTCCTCCTCACCCATGCAGCGGGAAAACCTATCAAAGCCATGCGGATCGCCGAGCTGTTCGAGCACGAAGAACTCTACCGGGAGAGTAGCCGGTTCGTGCTGGACAACCCAGGTGAGACCTTAAGAGGCGTCGCCCAAGCAAGCTGATTCCAAGCTTATTATAACAGGTGGATGGTAAGCTTGTTCGGTCTATGCTTGGGAGTACTTTGAAAGGCTTTGTGCAGGTCCGAAGCCGAGTTGTCGACCCTCTCGCAAGAGACACTTTTAAAACTCGAAAAGCGTCGCAACTGGTTCTTGGAGCGCGTACTCAAGCTTGGGCTCGTCCCTATTGGCAGAGACTACCAATGCGTACGCCACTCACTTTGTTCACTAAATGGCAAGCTAACTTGGAGGGTACGAATTAGTGCCCGACCTGTCCAGATCCGGCAACATGTGCACGCTTACTTGAGGAAAAGTGGAGACAAGGATACCACGCCTTGTTCCGATTTGGTATGTATCCCCATACCCATACATACCACCCTTAGCTAAGTGGTATACACTTTCCAAAGGACCGGCCCAACCATCCATGGTTTTCCGATACCTGCGCTCCCTCGAGGGGGTAAGTCCACCCCTCATGCTAACGCACTTGGCGTGCCAAACTAGTGCCAAAGCATGGGTCGCTACGTGTGAGTCTACTTATACCTCCGCCTCATTTTCCGGCTCTAAACCGAGATTTCAAGTATTCGACAGGATGTTTTCACTTGGACTCAGGTGCGTAGCCTCAATAAACCGGATTAATGCTTGAATAACAGAGTATTTGTCCATCTCAGAGGATCCACCGAAAACACGACCCTAGGTGGGCGGGTCGCAACTGGCCAAACCGGGCCACGTCGCCACTTTTTGTTCTGCACTCTCCACCCAGAAAAGGAAAAGAAGGGCAGGACCATGTCGCGAGATATCACCAGCGCCCTCGCAGGGACTAGCTCTTCTTGATTGATCATTGCATTGCGACCATTTGCGTTATCCCTTACACGATTGGCTTGGTTCACTGTATTCTAGTCGTAGATGTCGTCGTTTAATATTTATGACAGCGTTTTTATCGTCGTGGGGGGGGGGGGGGGCATGGACCTCCAGGACGTGAAGCAAGTCGTGGTATTAGCCGGGATATACTGTAGGCTGTCGTTGTATGCGTTGGAGTATATGCTGCATGTCTACGAACAATGCTTCTAATGAGGCAGTATTGCATCGGGAACTAGTAGGTAGACCCTATATCGATGCCACGTCAATCTGATCATAACGTCTCATTTGGCATTTTACAGACAACCAACCGCTTGGCCGTGTTACCTATAACAACACAACAATAAGTATCACTCGACCTACATAAGCGTAGGAATACGTACCATGAACATACAGGATGTCCCCGTGCACTGCTGCGGTGGTTGCGAGCGATCCTAGCATGGTTCCATCTTCCTCAAATATCTTTAGGTGCTATGAGTCGACGAACAGCATGCCCAACTGTTTGAAACCCCCATACCTTTTCGACTTTGTATTTCTCACCAAAGTATCCACTGTTGCCGGTATTAATAGATATTTTTAACACCGAGGCGGCTGAGGGGATGTCCGGGTTTTTCAGCGAATTTGAGAAGTAATGGAAGAGTTTGGGGAACGCCGCAACAATAATTGAACCGTCAGACAACGCTAGGTTGTCCATTGGCATTCCTGTATTACGTGTATTAGTTGACTCATGAAGGTGCGAGGCAAGGATAGACTTGCCAACATTTATAACTTCTGTCGGCACCAGCGTCTTATCGGCCTGCTGCTCGTGAACCGTGATGTGCGCTCCGGGAGTGCTCGCCACCCAAATGCTGCCGTCGCTGGCCTAGGCAGAAGAGGCTGATTGGTTTCCATATTCGAAACAAACCTCAAACAGGAGGCTTACTCTAACTATCCCGTTACTCGCATACAGCTCGTCAGCCGCAATCTTACATCCCTCATCGACATGACAATATCCAACCGATGATGATTTGATACCCAAGATCATATACACTTGTCTCATCTGTGATCCTGTCGTCAGATCACAGGGATGAAGTTCGACTTGAATGTATGCTCACCAGCCCCACTTTCACGTGATGGTCGTTTGTGAACCAAAACTCTTGTCCGTTTGCAGACCCAACCACATCGTTGGGCGTTATAATCACAGACGAGTCTTCCACAGTCTTAACCCATTCGATCCAACTTGCACCAACCCGCGCCTTGAAGATCTCCACTACAGAATCTGCTCCGACCTTGCTCGCATCGACGGCTGGGTCCAGGGGCGGTCGGTGGTTCACGACATACACCCAGAGCATGTCCGGATTTCGTTCATCCGGCACCACATCCATGCCGTGTACGTTTAAGCCACGTGGGTCAGAAAACCCTTGCAGATCAAGTTTGGTGACGGTGCGCGAGCGGGGATCGTATGTTGCGATGTAGTCCTGTGCGATCTTTGCGCGTACGGCCGAAGCGTTGAGGGCCTCCATCGCAGGTGTCCAGTCTACTCGGGACCATGGTGATGATGCACAGGCGAGGTACACCAGACCAGAAGGGTGGATTACAAGCTCTATTCAGCACATTTCAGTAAGCAGTCTTGTTCCAATAATGGCACTCACTTTCACAAGCTTGAAGACCTAAATTTCGTCAAAACCCCTTCGTAAATATGGTTCTTTCGCGGAAGAATCAGCCACATACCTTCGACGGTTTCACACCTGTCAGTATTCCGAGGCTGAACAGTCCGGTATGCGCCGCCGAGCTCCAGGACCGGAACCACCCACAGCTTGTAGAACACGCCCAACACGACCACAGAGATCGTGAAGAGAGAGACGGTTGTAGAGGGCATGTTCGTGGTTGCTGAAACGGAAAAACCATTGCCATCACATCGTCGGGTATTAAGCACCTTGACCGGCATGTACCTGAAGACACGTGACGCTAATGGTTCCACAACTAGACTTTCTCGGCGTTGGCAGATCGGATATTTCGGGATGCGTGCCGTGTGCGGGTGAAGAATATATACGGCCGAGAGTGGGCAAGGGTCGGGTAATATGCTATATATCCATCCCCAGACGCGTCCAATATCGCATATATACGACTGAAACAACAAATGAATGGCAAAGTACAATCACTCAATAACTACAGTCAACGTACTGTAACATACCCAGAACCAAGACCATCCAAGAAAACGTCAAAAAGGTCCAACACGAAAAGTCTCACACCGACCATGTCCATCTTAAATCTAGGACCACCCAGCAAACGCAACCACCACACCTGTCATGACCAACCACAGGCTAGCCTCGACCGCACCAGCCCCAGACTTGCCCGACCCCTTGCCCGTGCTGCCCGTCGTATTATCGTCGGGATCGTTTGGGTCCGCGCCAGTCGGTCCTCCGTCGTCGGTTGGACCTCCGCTAGCGATCAGTCCGGCGGCAAGACCCGAGTCCGACAACGGCTGGTCCCAAAAGAACCACAGCCGGGCAGGATACTGAGCATCTTTGGACGCGAGGAACGCGGCATATTTGCCGTCTGGGTCGCCGAATTTCACAGCGACGGCCGCAATCTAAATATAAATCAAGCCGAGGGTTAATTTCAAGTGCGGGAAGGGAGACAGATAAGGGGCGAGTGGGACTTGCCTGCGGGAAGAGCTCGCTGGCAGCTTCGCCCGGCCCTGGAGTAAAGCCCATCGCGTAGTTTGCGGCGGCCTGGATCCCGGCGCCCGAGGCGGCTTTGGCATTCCAGCCATCGTAGCCGACGTATTCGGCGAGACGGGCGCTGGTCTATGGGCGTTTGGTTAGTACTTTAGCCCCCCATCTAATTACGCCGGGGCGAAACGCACAATCATGGCGCAGAGGTTGTACCCCCTATAGTGATAAGGGTGCGTGCGTGCGCTTTCTTTCGGCTGCAAAATTGTCAGATATGCACTCTAAGTCAACGTGTATGCGAAACACACCTGATCACCATTTGCATCAATCTGCTGCATATAGACACCGGTGAAATAGTCTTGAAGCGTCGCCTTGGCGCCCTCGTTGTCGCCTACCAAAATCTGCAGTGCCGCGAGCTGGTTGTAAAAGTACGAGGCATGATTACTAAACAGCTTTAGTTCAACTGCACCTTTGTTCTTTAGCAGTGGACTCACTTGTCACTTCCTCGTTCAGCCTTGGCCAAGTCGTTGGTTAGAAGCCAGGGAATGTAGGCTTTGGCCCAGTTGACAATGCCGGCGATGTCTTGTTCAGACCAGACGTTCATCGCGCGCATGAGCAAGATGCCTGTAAGTGCTTTGGGCCACCAGTGCATATCCAGTACGCCGGTCGGGCTTCCTTTCTGCACCACACGGTGAGTACCAATCCTTTCTTCTATGCAGGGTACACACCTGCACACCCGGTCCTCTGAGCAGTTGCGAAAAGTTCAAGTGCGGATGCATAAACGTGTCTGGGTTGACGAAAAAGACGTTCAAAGCGTGCAGCGCCGAGCTTGAATAGAACTCTGCGGGCTTGTTCGACAAGCTAGAGTTGTGCGCGAGGATGAGGTGAGCCATGGGTGCATAGAGAGCAGCGTCCATTAGGGCCTGAACTGCGCCCGAGTCATTGGCGAGGCGGTAGTCGGGGTTGAATTGACCGTCTCGACGGACGTAGGGGCACGTTACGTAGACTGGGTCGACATTAGAGGTGAGTAAGAGGAAGGAGCGAGGGAAACACACCCTGTTCCTGTGTGAGCTCGGTGGTATTTCCGGCACCGCTGCAGTCAGGCCAGTAGCTAGTAAAAAAGTATAGTATAAGTATTTAAATTACTCTTTATTTCTGGTATTGCGTCCGGAAATGGCACTCACTAGGGTCGATAGCTCAGGTAATCGCTGAAAAAAGTTTGGGTTCGATCAGCACCAAGCCGAGCGATTCATTTCATGTCGCGAGACTGACTGTTTATCCCCCGTCGGCGGCGACACGCTCTTGTTCATCACCGCTGCAACCCCAACGCCAATTCATCAGCAACGTGCCTTGCTTATCATTCAAGGCTGAAAAAACTCACACCACGGCCCTTCTCTCAGAACCTCATCCGCATACTTGATAATACTCTGCTGAGCGGGTAAAGTCGTAGCTGGCCACTTGGACGCATCTATCAACGCATTTGGCGGGACGAACTCGTTGGGAAAACTTGGAAACGCTGCGCGCGTGCCGATAGTGAGCGCGATGACTGAACATACCCAGCGCATATCGGCGCTGTAGGGGTTAGTGAAAAGAGTGTGGGTATAGGTCTGGGTGGGAGTTGAGGAAAAAAAGGCAGGCCGTGAGCGAGGTGAGTGATGATCAAGTCAGGGACCATGCCCGAATCCATGCTTTGGTCATTGGCGATCGAGGATGTTCTTGGCAATGTGGCTGTGCGACACTTGTGCCTTGGGCTGAAGCTTGGTGGAGCATCCTGGGTTGCTGTCGAAAAAAAAAATCATTCGTGCTCGAAACAATGTTGGCTGGTGGCAGCAGCTTGAATGATTCCCCAGAATAACGCAGCGAGATACCATGGTAGGCCGTTTTGTGTGCGATTAACGGCAGCATGGATCACCGGGCAGGTCGGGGATAACATAAGGCGACATCAGCCAAGCAAGGTTACAAAATCTTGTACTTGCAAGGGTTGGAGGAGCCTGGGAGTTTGAAGAATCCCAGAGATGGTAACAAGAGACTTAAATGAGGGAGACGATGGTTTCTAGTCCCCTCCACAGCTCGGGTAGGTTCAACCTGAGCTATCCCAGCCCACTTTAGTTGGTGACAAAACCATGAGTACACTTTTAAAGTTCCAGCAATAGCCACCGACATTCGCGGGGGTAATCGCCTTGGTACTTTTTAAGTAATTCTTTTAGTTTGATGGTTGCTGTGGCATTTATCGTGATCTCGACCGTCGTTGGTATAAAAGTACCTATTTGTCAAGTGGTTGCCCTGGTAAATGAGATACCTCGTGGGCAATTTGCATCATTATTAGCACACCTAAAATGTTGTCCACGGTTCGTTTGCGGTCGCAAAAGGGTGTTTCCGAGGTTCCCATTCCTAGAAGTATCCATATAGCACCAGCGGTGCGGACATGAGAGTATTTTCTGACCGAGGGCATGTGGGGAGTTCCCGGCGGGCGTTGGAGCGACTCTGGATGGCGTGGACGCGTTGTTGATGGCTGTATGCGGCGCTCTGACGGGGCTGGGCACTGACAGTGCCTACTCCGACAGCAAACGGCACAGATGACGGGAGGTTCTGGCCGGCCCCTGAATTGCGCAGTAGGCGCCGATTAGTCAGCAGAGCGAGTTGGCACAGACGACGACGACCATGGAGGCCGCAGAGGAACCGGCGTGCGGCGGCTGCCAAAAGACACTCGAGTCCGCGTCTGGCGGTGTCGTAGTGGCGTTCGGGAACGCTCTATGGCACGTCGACTGCTTTCGCTGCGCCAAGTGCCGCACCACCGTCAGCGCCGACACCAACCTACTCTTACTCGCCGATGGATCTCCCGTCTGCCAGTCGTGCTCTTACTCTTGCCATGTCTGCAACAACCCCATCCTCGACGAGGCGATCATGACCGGCGACGACTCGTACCACGCCGCGTGCTTCAAGTGCCGCTCGTGCTCGCGCCGCATCGAGGAACTCGTGTTTGCCAAGACCAGTCAGGGCATCTACTGCATGTCCTGCCACAACGACCGCGTCGCCCGCTCCCGGCGCCACGCTGAACAAAAGAAACGGTCGCGCACGCGTTCCCGCAGGGACACGGTCCGTGCCCAATTTTATCACATTTTCTTGTCGGCTGACATTACACTACCCCACAGCATGCGCCCTCGCCCGCCGTCAACTCTCCCGCGACACCCTCCCACCCATCCGCTTCCCGACGTCACCCTACCGAACCTGCTCAGACGTCATCACCCGCACTCATGTCCTCGCACCCCTCGCCCGCGCTGCTCACCGCGGCCCAGCCGGACCTTGGCAAGCGCAGGAAAAGCTACGATGATGGCGTGCGCCCACTTAGCTCCTTTTTCGCCATGGGCCCGGGCGTCTCGGGTCGTTCGCCTTCGACGGGTAAAACATTTACGGCTCAGGAGCAGGTTGCGCTCGGCGGTCTCTCATCCTCGCCCAACGATAGCGGGCTCGGTGTCCCAGCTACAACCACGAGTCGTGCCGACAAGCGTCGCTCGATTAACCCTGGGCTCGTGATGCCTCCTACGCCTCCTGGGAGACCTAGGGGCAATAGTGTTGGGGTACCAGTCGATGAACGCGGCCAGCTGTCACCCTACCCCGTGGACGAGCCGGCCCCAAAGCAGACTGCGAACAGCATCAAAAGCGGCGCAGGGAGTATGAGCTCGCGTGCCCCGTCTCCCTCGTTTTCCGGACGCGACATATTTGGCCCAACGCGAAATGGGTCGATCGATACGCATGCGGGGTCAATCGATATGCACATCCCTGGCCAGGATGATGCAATGTCGATTCTTGGTTCGGGCGAGGGCGAGATCACAATGATATTCGAAGAGCCGTCGTTTACGCTCGACGACTCGACAGTCACGATAGAGCCAACATTTGTGCTGGACGAGCCGGCTGTCACGATGATGATGATGGATGAGATGGAGGTGACCGACGTTGCCGTGCGCGGGTCGCGCGCCGATGGATCGGAGAATGCACGCGGAAAAATGGGGGCTAGGATTGAAAGGAGCCGGAGCCCGAGTTTTGGGAGGAGCGCGAGCCCGTCTGGGTTTGGCACGAATATTGTGCGCGGGGCGAGCCCGGGACTTGGTCAAAGTGCGAGCCCAGGTCCGGGTCGGAATGGGTGTACGAGCCCTGCGAATTTAGGACGGAGCGCGAGCCCGCAAGCTCACGATCTTGGGAGGAGCATCAGCCCGAATGGGTTGGGCGGGAGGTGCGTGAGCCCAGGCCCAGGGTTGGGTCGAAGCGTTAGTCCAAGCCGAGGCCTGGGTCGGAGCGTGAGTCCGAGGATGGGGCGAGGTATGAGCCCAAGCTCAGCACAGGACCAGAACCCAAATGGAACAGCCAGTTCTGCGCAGGGTAGGAGCGCTAGTCCGCTTGTGGTTAAGAGCGCCAGCCAGGGCGCCACGTCTTCTCCCCCCTATGCTGCACGAAGGAACGCGAGCCCTGCTGGACCAAGGAGTGGGAGCGCTCCGCTGGTGGCCAAGAGCGCGAGTCAGGGTGCCATTTCGAACGGGGCGGGCAGCACCAAGGCGCCAGTCGCCAAAGGCGCGAGCGTCAACGGGCTTAACGGGACCAATGGAGTCAAACCGAGTCCTGTGCGGTCGAGGTCTGGGATGCGCGAGAGTCTGCCGCCGCCTGCGGTCCCGCCCAAGGACAAGTCGCAAGAGGGGGGGTATCACCACCATGCGTTGTCGTACTCCGCGTTGAGTGGATCTGGGTTTGGGTCTGGAAGTATTACGCCTGCGTCGTCGGCCGTATCCAGCACTTCCAACGTGTCGACTGCCTCTATCACGTCTACGTCGACTAGTCATACCTCTCGCCCTACGCATCCCCGCTCGAGCTCGTCTTCTTCGTCTTCGCCTGTGATTGAACATACTGCGACGGCGACGTACGGGGCAATGCAATTGCCACCGATGCGATTCTCGCTTAGCGATACGGATTTTGCGGACATGCTCAAGGGCGTTGGCGTGGATTCGAATGGGAAGCTGAGGTTGTCACTGATAGGACGGGGTAAGGGGGAGGCCAAGGAGAAAAGTGTTCAGGAAATGAAGGAGAGGGAGGTTGCACCAAGCAAACCAGCGCCAGAACAGACCAAATTATCACCAGAGCAAGTCAAGCGGCGGCCGAGCGTAGATGCGGAGAAACGAAAGCCGAACATGGACACGGAGAAACGACGACCGAGCACAGAGCAGCGAACCAGCGTCGACACGTCCGCGCCTACGCCCGAGCCGTTCCCGCGTTTCTCATCCGAAGCACGCCCGTCGGTATCGTCCGAACGTCCGTCCTTTACTATCGCGGGGAGTACGACCGCGAGCGTACTGGAGGAAGAAGAGGAAGAGTTTGGGCAGAACACGACGTTGGCGACGCCCGTTATTCGTCTTGCACCTCCTTCGGCGCCGTTCCGCGAGCGGGTGGATTCGACGCCGCCAGGGGATTCGATCGTTCAGCGGCTGAAGGAAATGGCCGAGGGCGCGCATGAGCGCGGGAGTACGAGTGTCAAGATTAATTTGGAGTTTTTAGACGCGATTGCCAAGGCTGTTGCTGGGAGTCAGGAAAAGTATTCGGCCCTCAGGGGGAGGTATGATGGGGTGAAGGTAGGTTTTTCAAAATACATGCGCATAAATTCGGTATTGATGTTTCCCGGGCAGCGACAAAGCCAGCAGTTTATCGATGGTCTGTCTGTCGCGCAGAGCGAGTACGACAAGGAGCTCGCTGCGCGACGGGATGCCGAGGCAGAGGTCACGCGACTGAGGGTGCAGCTGTCGGGCCAGGCAGCGCGGCTGACAGCCATGTCTGCCGATGCGCGGATCCGGGAGGTGGGGGAGCAACAGACGGCAGATGCAAACGCGGCGCTGAGGATGCTGCTGAGGGACGTGGCTAAGCTGAGGACTGAGAGGGATATGGTGGTGGCAGAGATTGATGAGTTGGGGAAAAAGTGGGTTGTGTGGTGTTGGGGTTGGCTATTGAGTTGACTCTTTTTTCTTTATTGATAGGTCGGGAGGCTCGCTTGAGCCCTTGGAGGCACGCCTTGAAGCGCTGCGGAAGCAGTACCGCAAAGACCTCGAGACGTTCAAGCTCCAGCGGGAGGGGCTTGTCAAGGAGATCACCGAGCTCAAGGAGCACCGCGACATATTCCTGGAAGAAACCACTGCCCTCAATGCCCGCAACGAAGAGCTCGCCGAGCTTAATGCGCAGATCCAGCGGCAGGTTGAGCAGCAGGTTACGGTGACTGCGGTGGCACCCCCGCCGCTGCCGCATATGAGCAGCTCTGGCACGACGCAGCTCAGCCTCGGCTCGTCGCTCAAGGAGTTTGGCGCGAAGTCAAAGCCTCCGCTGGTTGGGATCAGCGCACCGAGTGCGAGCGTGTCATCGGTGAATACAACGTTGTCGATGTTGTCTACCTTGACGGCCACGACGAGTAACATGTCTGCCTCCGAGGAGAAGGAGCGCGACCGGGAGGAGGCTAAGGTTGTGCGGATCCAGACGCCGCAGGAGCCCGTCACTGCGACGGCTGCAAAAGGCGGTTTCAAGTGGCTCAAAGGCAAGGCGCCGACGAAAGAGCCAACCATGCAGACAATCTCGTCTGGCAAGGCTGCTGCGGCTCAGCCGGACCGACCCAAGGGCTTCAAGGAGCACAACTTTGTGCAGCAGAGCGTGTTGCGTTTCGCGCGGTGTGATCATTGCGGTGACAAGATGTGGGGTATGCAGATGCGGTGCAGCAGTGAGTGTTTATGCGTTCCAAGTCGAGTGCTAGAAGGCTGAATGCCATTGGGGTGATAGATTGTAATATTGCGTGCCATATGCGGTGCACATATTCCGTCAAATCGTCGTGCCAGAGCGTGTCCACGCCAGATGAAGAACCCGTGGTCGATATTTCGCCCTTGCGTGAGTGTCCAGACACGTCTTCACTTACCGAGAAGCTCACGGTTGCCTTGTTCATAGAACCAAGCATGTTTGGGCGCGACTTGGTTGAGCAAGTGCGGGCTGACGCGAAAAATGATCCAGGGCGAATGGTCCCTGTGATTGTGGACAAGTGTATTCGAGCGGTCGAAGCCTTAGGTATGCATATAGATGGGCTTCTAGACGTCTGGAATCTTACGGCAATTTGGTAGCCATGGACTACGAGGGTATATACCGCAAGACTGGCGGGAGCTCGCAATCCAAGGCGATCACCCAGCTGTTCGAACGCGGCAACTATGATTCGTTCGACCTTGAGGATACTGATTCGTTTAACGACATCTCGAGTATCACGTCTGTAATGAAGACGTACTTCCGCCAGCTCCCAAACCCGCTTCTTACGTTTGCACTGCATGAAAAGTTCGTTGAGGCTGCTGGTGAGTGGAGGGCTGCCTCTTAGTCGCAGTTGGGCTTGGCTGATATTTTGTAGCTATTCGTGATACGAATGCCAAGCGTGAGGCTCTGGTTAGCCTCGTGTACCAGCTGCCCCCCGAACATTATCATACTCTGAGGTTCCTGATGCTTCACCTGAGTCGGTAAGTCAAAGCCAATTCCCATAACCTGTTCGGCGCCTCATGTCAGTATCGTAGTATCAAAGATTGCAGTGAAGAAAACCTGATGACTGCGCGAAATATTGGCGTTGTGTTTGGTCGTGCGTTTGTTTCAGCATACCTTCCCTGTTTTCCGACTGACATTCCTGCCTAGCTACCCTTTTGCGCTCAGCTGATCCTTCGCGAGAATTTGGAGACATGGCCGGCAAGGCGCTCACAGTCGAGTGGCTTGTCGACTATGCGCCAAGCATATTCAGCGACCCCCCACCTGCATAATCCAGGCAAAAGCCACCATATACCCCCACTTTATCTACTCAACTTCGCCCTTTCTTAATCGGTCTCTTTTTTGTCACTCCCTTTTTCGTCTTCGTTTCCCTCGTCAATTTTTCTTGCAGCTACCTATTCGCTTTTTTGTTATCTTTTCGCGGACCTTGGTTATTCCCATGTTTGGTATGGTTGTATCGGAACTGTCCGTTGTCGCGCGCTGATTATTTTTTCGCTCCTTCTTGGCATAGTTTGTCCCGAGCGCCATTGTAGAGTACTAGACAGATTCGAATTATGTATTCTTCTCTGGGATTTGGATGGCTATAGGCGCTAGTGACACGTCGTTTTCGCGACCCTGCAGGACTGTTCTTCTTGTCTGTTGGTGTAGGTAAATACTTGCTTTTTCTACGACGACCGGCGATATGCCTTCGATAACTGTTTTGGTACTCACAACAACGGCCGTTGTGCTTGGTATCTTCTACCAGGTATATCTTGCCCCTGTTCTGGAAGTAGGTGGGGCGTTCCGAAGCATTGAACCCCTGAACACGGATCAGTGTGAGGCTGTAGAAGGTGAGTGACTGGCTCTTGACGTGGTAAACCTCGCTTATCCCGAGAGGGTTTTCACAAGGCCTGCAAGCTTGCGAAAGTGAGATCATGGTTCGACTGAACAATCATCAACATACTCATATTGCGCAGAATTCGTGATCCATACCTCTGGTCTAGTTTATCTCGCCTGTGTTCCTTCGCCATGGGACCGGGTTTCATGGATGCCTGCTGCAAATAACTTCAATGCAACAGCCTTCCGGGCGAGATCCATTCCTGACTATGTTGCGACTTACAACCCCAGCTCGCGTACGGTCGCCAAGCTAGAGGTCTTGAACTTTGCCGAGCCGCGTGGACTGAGCGTACATGGCATAGACGTCGTGCCGGATGAACACGACGCGAACTTACTCTGGGTGTATCTCGTGAATCACCGGCCCCCGCTGGATCCTACGGCCGACGCTGCTCAAGTAGGTGCAGACTCTGCAATTGAGATATTCAAAACACGAGTTGGTGCAAGCACGATGGAGTGGGTGAAGACCGTGGAAGACCCATTGATAATGGTAACACCAAATGACATAATGGGAGGGGCGAATGGGCAAGAGTTCTGGTTCACAAACGACTCGCCCGTGAAGACTGGAGTGGTGAGCATATCTGATTTGCACTATTTGTCTTAAAAATTGTGTTTCTGACAAGCTGTAGATGAGAGCACTTCATCTACTATTCCGTGCGCAGTCAACTTGGGTTGGATACTGTCATGTAGACTCTGGCTGTAAGGTTGCTGCAGACCAGCTCCACGCGAGCAATGGGATTATTCGGGTGGGTCGTTCCTTGTTACCTCGAATGAAGCTAGCTATTTAACTGACAATACGTCGCAGAACACTGATGGCACCGTTTGGGTCACGAGCAGTGCTGTTGGTGGATACATTACCGTTCACGAACAACAAGCAGACAAAACCCTTGTACCGACAGAAGTCATCCAAGTTGGTGAGTACTGCCAATTGCCGTAGACTTCTATGAGTTAATCACACTGCCCCTAGGACGAACACTCGACAATTTGGCGTTGTCTGATGGTTCTGTCATCGCTGCTGCAGCTCCGAAACTCCTTCACTTCATTTTCAAGTCCGTGCACAATCCCACGATTCACTCACCCGCCTCTGCGTATCGTATTTCAATGAACACCGGCCATAGCTCGTACTTTGGAGAAAAGTATAAAATTGAAAAGGTGCTCCGTTTCAGACGAGCGGCCGATGGTACCAATGACTCACCAGTTGCACTTACTTTGAAAAGATATTTGAGGAAGACGGATCTATGCTGGGGTCGGCTGCAACCACGGCTGCAATGCACGGCAATAACTTATACTTGCACGGTACGCACTTTCCGGTGTTTCAGCGACTCGAGCTTGCGATGACTCTTCTTCAAGGTATAATTGCACCTCGGTTGCTTGTTTGCAAACTCCCACCTCGAGTCACTAAATAATGCACCCTATGGCGTAAACTAAGACGAACAGGTTGTTGTTCCTCGTAAATACATTACGCGAGACAACATATAAATAAGACGTTATTCCGTGTTTATGGGCATATTTCGGGCAAATTGCCTTTACACGGACCAACAGGTGTCCAACCGTTTCAGCCAGTGCGCGGCACCGCGTCAGATGTAGTTGGCGATGGCGACATCGCAGAGTTAACTCGGTTCACGCCGATTGCTCCAAACCAACATTGTGAAACCCCCTGAAATAGCGCATTCACCCGTTTGGGCGGTGCACTCGGTCACGGCCTCGCCCGAACCACTGGATGTCCTCGTCAGCTAGGCGCCGTCTCCTGTGACGGCATATATATCCAGACTCGTCACCTCCCCCTTCTGCACCAGGCGATATGCCCTCTGTGGTTATTTCAGCACTTGCGGTAACGGTTGCTGCGCTTGGTATACTCTACCAAGCATATCTCTCTCCTCTACTAGTGGTAGGTGGAGCGTTTCGAAGCGTTGAGCCTCTGAACACGGATCAACGCAGAGCCGTGGAAGGTGAGTTCGGTTCACATTAAAACACTGCGTTTCTCACGTCAACACAATGCCAAGGTATCCAAGCCTGCGAAAGTGAGTCGTTTTGCTGCCGAAGCAATTCTCTGAGTGCTGATGTGCACATCCAGAATTCGTGATCCACTCTTCCGGCCTGCTGTACCTGGCCTGCACACCTTCACCATGGAATCGTGTTGAGTGGGGCCCTGGTGGCGAGCATTTCAATGCCACAGCATTTCGAGCAAGATCCGACCCAGACTATGTTGCAACTTACAACCCCCGCTCGGGAGAAATCACCAAGCTGCAGCTGTCCAACTTTATGGAACCCCGTGGACTGAGTCTGCAGGGCATGGACGTTGTGCCAGACGAGCACGATGCCGACCTACTCTGGGTGTACTTGGTCAACCACCGGCCCCCGTTAGACCCAGCTGTTGATGCAGCCAAGGTTGGCGCCGATTCTGTGATTGAGATCTTCAAGACACGTGTTGGAACGAGGACGATGGAGTGGGTGAAGACTGTGGAGGACCCGTCGGTGATTGTGACGCCAAATGACGTAATTGGAGGGGCGAACGGCCAAGAGTTCTGGTTTACAAACGATAATGCCGTGAAGGTCGGACTAGTGAGTACATCTTGCAACCCTTCGAGTCTACGTTTATAAGCGGTGATAGGCGAGACCACTGCACCTTTTGTTCCGCGTGAAATCAACATGGGTCGGGTACTGTCATGTGGATGCTGGCTGCAAGGTTGCCGCAGACGAGCTCTATTTCAGCAACGGGATCGTTCGGGTTAGTTTTAGATCCGAATTTACTTGACAAGGGGCTGGTGACCTAACTTAGACCATGATTCAGGCCAACGATGGTACTGTTTGGGTTGGGAGCAGCGGTAGTGGAGACATCACCGTCCATGAACAACAAGCAGACAAGACTCTGGTTGTAACCGAAGTTATAAAAACCGGTGATTGTCCATGACATATTCCAGTTTCCCATATTCATCAACTAACCTGATCCGCCCAGGTCGGCCAATCGATAACTTGTCTCTGGCCCCCGACGGTTCTGTAATTGCCGCAACGTTGCCAAAGGGCCTACAGTTCATCTCTCAATCGGCAAAGGACCCCAGTATTCCATCGCCAGCCTCGGCGCACCGAATTTCCATCAACAAAGATCACAGCTCGTATTTCGGAGAGAAGTACAAGGTTGAAAAGGTGTGCCCCAACGGGTTCATGGCTCCCGCGACATGCTGACCAGCTATATGCGCCTAAAGATATTTGAAGAAGACGGAACCATGTTAGGTTCAGCTGCATCAACAGCGGCAGAGTATGAAGGCAAGCTGTATCTCCACGGTGCGCACCCTTGTTTACGTTGATAATTCGAGCCCATACTCAATCTATTCCGAAGGTGTGGTCGCTCCGCGGCTGCTCATCTGTAAACTTCCAGTTCGATCTTCGAAATAGCGGCATGCACCGTTAAAAACACTGAACGCCCTAAATGCAACGCCTTGTTTGTACAAGCTCCTGTGTAAACTAATGTTCAATCAAAATCTGTTTAGAGCGCATGGTTCGGCTCAACCCCACATACACTGCCAAAGTCGGTGGTCCGCGCCAAGACAATCTACGCATCTTGAAGTGTCCCCACGAAGTACCCGCGCATCCATCACATTTGCAAAGTATGGTGGTACATCGTTTAGCTGTTTGTAAAGCCCCAGCCCAGGCCTTGACAGAATTGGGTTAAAGTCTGATCGAACATAGGGTTGGTTTCACGCACACCCCCGTTGCAGTGACCCCAATCACTGAATTACCCATAATCGACACACACACTTGTTCCCTCGGGCATGTATATCTACGCTACCCGCCTGATCTTACCATTTGCAGAGTGAACAAATCACATGCTGTCAAAATGTGATCATTTCAGATTTGTTATTTGAAACTACGCTAACATACGTGTTTGGCAGGTGATATTATATGCTATGACTTAAATTTCGGCCATCGGCCTTTCGAGGCCTGTACATAACCCAGTTAGCGAGTACCAAACCTAGCACATTGCGAGCAAAATCACATAGCTGACTCTAGTGGCGTTGGCTTTGGACAAATGCACCCGGGGCTCCAACCCTACCATGGCCGCCACTCGTCTCCGGAGCTTCATTCATTTCACTAGTAAATTATACTTGTTGGTAAGATCATATTGTAGTTTGGATACGGTTAAGTATGCGATCTCATTGTCGTCGTGATTGCTTAGTTATGAACTCATCCAACCCTGGCTCGGTAGTGAGCGTGGGCTCTTCTAGCCAACGAGGGTTTTCAGTAAACCCACAAAAAGCCATCAAATTAGGACCGACTTGCAATATCGTGGAACCTATTCAACCCGTACATGCCATCTCCTCGATATTAATTCCCGACCCACCATGGGGTATCGACACACACGATACGTTAGTGTTTGGTGTCACCGACTGTGGTGCTACCCGGTTGCCTGGAAAGGGTATGAGACCGGGACGGTACAACAGGTTAAACTGGTTTCGCACTTTAGTTTCTTGGTAAAAGAGACTGGATTAACCACACGACACCTAAACTACAAACAAAATAGCGGGAATGTAATGGAAGAAAGAAACATTTTGACGAGGAAAACACAAGTTCAAGAAACTTAGGCGGCGGCCTTGATAAGATCAGAAGCCTAAAAAGGAAAAACTTGTCAGCAACAGGTTTGCAAGTACCGAGACGAGCTCACCTTTTCAGCGAGCGCATACACAGTAGACCTGCATCACACCCTTGAGCTCGGTTCGGCAAGTTGAAATGACCAACTCACTGGATATGGCAACTCAAATGAATCGGAATCACACTCGCGTCGACAACACGCAAGTTGGCCGTTCCGTACACCTTGAGGCTCGCATCGACCACACCGCCGTCCTCGCGCGGCAACATCGAGCACGTCCCAATCGGGTGGTACACGGGCTCAAACTGCAGCGCATCCAATAAAATCCTCGCAAAGAAACAAAAGGAAAAGGGGACATACCTTGTTCTTGACATACTCCCTGACATCCTCACCCGCCTCTTGCGCACCCATCGTCTCGCCGACGACACGCTCGCCCATCGGCCCGGCCTTGCTTAGACGCGCGATAAAGCGCACGGCGGCGGCAAGGATCTCGACGTCGGCTGGAGCTGACATGTAGCGCGGGTCGATCGCGGGCTTAGTGAGCGCATCGCTTGAGATGATGTGCGTCGTCCCGCGCGAGGACGGGTGCATTAGCGCGGCGAGGAAAGACTGGTATCGGTGCCCGGGTGTAGGGCGCGTGACTGGGTTCGGGAAGAAGCCCTAGAGACAAATGAGGATGGTTATATGCAATGAAAGATCAAACGTACTGGGTAGTGGATGATTCTGTACAGACAAACCCGTTAGTACACGCGAATCGAGTCAACCCGAGATAGCTTACTCTGCCTGGGCCTGGGCCGTCTCGCCCTCGGCCGCCCACTGGGTCAAAAGCCGGTGCATCCTCTTCTCACCCGCACTGGGATACCGTGACACCTCGCCCTCGAGCGCCTCGCGCACGCGCCGCGCCTCGTCGGCCTCTGCGAAATCCTCGAGCGGCAAAAAGCTAAAGGCAGAATGCGTCGCCGCATACATGCCCTCTCCCTTGGTCTCACTAACATCAAGTCACGTGTCAGCATCCTAATCTTTCCAAAACGGGAACAAAAAGGCAATAAGAGATCATGAGAGCCCGACGCGATCAGAGTTTTATAGGGACAATAGCGGCCCGCGCCAGATAAAAACGAGAGCAAGACGGGTGAGACTCACAACTTTTCCCACTCGCGCGCGTGCACCTCGGGCTCGTGCAAAACGTCGAGCGTCTCATGGTCGGGCGTCACCTCGTACATCGTCGGGACATAAACATGGTCCTGTAGATTCTCGCCCACGCCATCAAGCTCGACTTGCACAGGCACATCGACCGCCTCGAGCACACGACGCTGTCCGATTCCTAACCCACCCAACATCAGCGACACCTGAAAAAACGAAACGAAACCCCCTCACCCGAAAGCTCCAACAACTGCGGACTCTGGAACGTCCCGGCCGAGAGCACGACCTCGCGTCCTGCCCTAGCCACAAACTCGACTTCCTCCCCGTCGGGTCCGTGCACAAATTCGACCCCAGTCGCGACGGCCAGATCGCCTTGCTTGGAGAGCACCACCCTGGTCGCGCGTGCACCCGTGACGAGCACAAGGTTCGGTCGGTCGGCATAGGGCTCCCAGTATCCCTACACGCCAAAACACCGTTACTACACGCGAGATGACAACTGGGCACAGACGTACCGTCACCGAATACGAGCGCGTCGACTTGCCAGGCGTAATCGCACACGAAACTGTAGTAACACCCGTATTCTTACCACCATTCTGCACACGCCCTAGCATCAGCCCAATCAACTCCCCCTCCTAAAACCTTGACGCACCGGATCAACATTCACATCCACACCCAACGCCTTGTACGCATCAAATAACGGCAAATGCAGATCACTAAACCACCCAGGATACGAGCGCGCAATGGGCCCGTCTGTCCCAGCGGGCGCGACGACCTGTGCGCCATAGGTCCGAGCGACGTCCTCTGGGAGTGGGTTGGTCGTTTCGGATTTGGAAAAATAGTGCTGGAAAGAGGAAAAGTTCCAGCCGGGGTTTCCGAGTACTTCCAATGCTAGAGACAAGAGATGATTAGTCAGGGCAAGGGGAAGGAAGAGGAGGACGCGCCGTCGTATTCTGCTTCAGAACCTCTGTGAAGCAACAGTCGGTTGAGATAGGTCCATGCGCCAACGAGGATGGACTTACCTTCCCAACGTCATAAAGTTCAGCTAACACACCACATCAACGACCTTTTCCTATTTCATCTTCTACACGCGACTTACCGCCGACGATCCTCCCAACACCTTTCCCCTATTCGCACGACCATCAATTCCTGCGTTCATACTAAAACACCCTTTCCCACCCACCTCGGATGATAAATCAACCGGCCGTTGGCATGCTTTTGGGGGACAGTCAAGAAACCCCAGTCAAGCGCAGGATTGCCGATGCTCCGCCCGAAATACCCGGGCACGTTGATTGTTGGGTCGTCGGGAACGTACTGTCCGGCCTCGAGCACGCCGACGCGAACAGCCGGGTCCTCTGACAGTCTAGATTGCAATAAACCAGATTGTCAGTTGGATAACAGATAATTCGGGACGTGTGGTAAGAGTGAGATCTGGGGTAAGTGCGATTCATCACGGGCAATAATAGGAGGGATAGGGGTCGGAGTAAACGGGTAGATTAGGTGGGTATTCTAATGGGCAGGACGGTAGGTGCAATAACGGATGAAACAGGACTAGAGCTCGATAGGCAATGGGCTCTCATACGCTTAACAAAGGTATCGGGGGATGCGTAAAGGCCAGCGGCAAATCAAGGCACGCTTGATCGGTCCCGAGGGAGCCGGCGGAGCGCGAGGGCAGTGACAAACCTAGGCTTGCGACACGAGGGAGATGGACGTACCGGGCAGCAACGACAAGACCTAGTCGTTCCCATTACCAGCACGCAAAGAGATGGCAACGAGATCGGGATTAGGTCAAGAGGCTATGGGTATAACGACTCATCGTACCTGCTGTGCCTCCACCTGTACATACGGACAAGACAAAGGGAATTTAGTATGAATTATTTTAATGGGATGTTGAATTGAGATGCTAACCGACGACGAGATAGTCAAAGTCGGCGGCGCAGAACTCGGTCGGTTCGACGATAGGCATTGTTTTTAGTGTATTTTCTTAGTGCAGAGGTGGTCGATCGAAGACAGAACAAGAGAACAGAGGGAGGAGCAGGTCAAGGGCTGGATGACAGAGTTTTATGAGGTGGGTGGCACGGGAGCTATACTTATAAGTGCAAGGCCGGAAAACGGGACCGAGGGACGACCGATTACGATGGCCTCGTTCCTTTCTCGCTGCAAGGGAAGCGCGCGTCAACTGTAAATCGGTTGTCGGCGAAGAGGCTCCGTCGCATACGGAAGGATTGCCGAATCCAAGACGCTCAGCGCAAGTACCATGTGTGAAAAAATATGTCGTCTTGGGAAGCAGCCAACGGTCGCGCCTTGCGCTGATTCACGCCGGGTATATCCAGGCCTAGAACGGCGCTCCCTTCGTTTCTACGTGCAAATTAATTGCACCAGTACCAGAAACCTTACCAGCATGTTCTCCCGACTGGGTATCGCGGCATAATGTATTTTTATCAGTCAATTTCCGCAGCCGCGATCGCGAAAAAATAGGCAGGTTTATGTAGGGACGAGGCGACGGTGCCTGTGGCTCGGCGACATCTCTGACCGGGTATTGGTTGAAGCATCGCACGGCGGCGCAAGTTCGCATCAAGGTTTGGTTTCATCCAGGAGAAAGGTTGGTAAAATGAATACCGTCAAGGCCTAATGCCGATCGCACGTAATGCGGATTAATCCCTGCGCCGAGTAAGATTCAGGCCGGCAAGTCAACGAGGGCCTGTGAAAGTGGGTGTGTTCTACGAGTTCTCGCAAGCGGGTGCAGCGAGTTTACGTGTTCGGAAGCGATGTGTAGACCGGAATCGCGGCACGTGTGGGGCAGCCAACTGCTGGAACGACCCAAGAGCATCGGACCGGACCACAAGGTACAGGTCTAGGGGCAGACACACGCGAGACGATTTCATGTCGAAACCACCGGCTGAGACGACGCAAACCTGCCCCGACAGCCGTCTCGAGTGGAGACTTCTTCCAGGGCCACATACTCCGGGAAGATGGTGCTTTGCACGCCATATGCGGCAAGTCGCTTGCTGCCTTGTCTGCCCAAAACATTCCCCGGGCGAGCGATCTGCAGGGTGCGCCTGCCCTTATAACCCCCCCGCTTCTGCCTGCCATCCTCACTATCCTCACAATGTCTGAAGTCATCACAGGAGTTCCCGCAGACATCCAGCTCATGTACGTCGCCGTCTGCCCGCTATCCGCCTGTACTCACACCCCCCTAGCACTGGCCCCTTGCTCCTCGGCTACCTCTTCAACTGGGGCCTCTTTGGCATCCTCATCGTCCAAGTCTGTGCGTACCGTCCGCCACTCATCTCGTCCCAGACTAACCCCTCCCAGACATCTACTACCTCTCCTTTCCCAACGACAGCCGCATTATCAAGAGCCTCGTCTACGGCCTCTTCTTCGTCGACTGCGTCCAGACCTCGCTCACCACCCACAATGCCTGGCACTTTTTGTCCAAGGGCTGGGGCGACCTCCACGTCCTCGACGACCCCGGCTGGTCCTGGATCGCCGTCCCACTCCTCAGCGGTGTCGGTACGTCACATGGTCTTTGTCCATCTAGGGTTGCGCTGATCCCATCGGGCCCCGTTAGTGAGCTCGACGGTTCAGCTCTTTTTCGCATGGCGTATCTGGGTCCTGAGCAAATCTGTCCCTCTCGCCGGGGTTATTGTCAGCATCGCCATCGCCCAAGGGATTTCTGCCATGTATTGTGGTATCGAGGTCCGTCCTTGACCCCTTTGTTTCCTACACATACTGACCCAGCGCAGTTTGCCATTGTAAACGACATCACCAAGATCGCCACCCTCTTCCCCGCGGCCACCGTCTGGCTCGGCGGCTCGGCCCTCTGCGACTTTATCATCACCATTTCCATGGTCACATTCCTCGCCCGCGCCTCGACAGGCTTCAGCCAAACCGACACTGTCATCACCAAACTCATCCGCATGACCGTCGAAACAGGCATGGTCACCACCACCGCCGCCATCTCCGAACTCATCCTCTACCTCGTCTACCAACACAACAACCTGCACATGATCCCCGCCCTCGCCCTCGCCAAGCTCTATACCAACACCCTGCTCGCTACGTTTAATTCCCGCAGCGTCGCGTTTGGCGGGAGCTCGAGCCGGACAGAGGATACGCGGAGCACGCAGTATGCGCCCGCCAACGAGTGGCGGGCTCGCGCGGGTGCCAGTACTACGGGCCCGGCCGTCTCCAAGGACCGCATTCAGATCACGACCGTGCGCGAGACGCACGCAGACGAATTGGGCGGCGTCCAGATGGTCGCGCTCCCCCGACAGGGCGGCAGTGGCGCCCAATCCGACGCCGATGACGAAGACAACCTTTCGAAGCACACACTCGGTGTACCAGATGCCTACCCCTACATGCCCGGCCAAAAGGACGTCGAGGCTCAGCGTTGATTTAATGACCGTTTCGTTCTCTTTCGCTTTTTGGATCTAGGCAGTGATTTATCTGTTGTTATTTCTTTTTGTCCTGGATGACTGTTTTCCTGGTTCTAATCGCTGTGTTTGTTACTTCTAGATCCCATGTACATTATACATACTACCCCGTCGTTCGCTACAGATGCCCCTACAAGTACAGTCAGCTGTTCAATCTAAACCACATTTATTCTTGTACTAGCCTTGGAGTGAACCTGTCATGATCGGTTGTCGCTCTGAAGATTAAATGCCATGTTGATGTCATGATTCACGGGCGTTGTTTGAATCTGCAGAACAAACTTCCAAATTCAAACTTGCAACGCCCGCGCATCTTTCCCCGCGTGGCTAATCTAGACTCACGCATCGAATCACGCTCGCGGACTGTATACAGTCAAACCTCTTGATCTACACCCTCCATAACCGCCGTCAACGATAGGGCCTGGATGGCTTGGGCTCAAATAGAGTGCGGAGGTTATTCAACCTTGGCGCGAAACATCCACCGTCATTGTGCGGTTCAAGAGGTTCGACTGTATACTTGACTCGAGACGTACATAGCGTTACAAAAAAGCGATATAATATCGACCGACCCACACAAATGCCAAAAACACGAACAAAAGCAAAAGAGATGAGATTATCACGCGGTCCTTGTGGAATATGTTAGAGAAAGCCAATATTTGTTGCAGTACAAGATGAAACCTGGCGAACAAGCAAGATCAGACAACTGGCTGAACAGCATCAAAAGACTACGAACCGTCTCAACGCCCGCTACCGCCATTCGCCGCGGACATGCTCACACTCCACGCCCCCGCCCTTTCAGACTCCTCCGCCTGCTCCTGCTGTCCGGTCCCTGGCAACTTGGAATGCAAAAATCCAAGTACGAGCGGCAGCAGGCTATTTTGTTGACATATTGTCACGAGGTCGTGCCCGCTCCTTGGCGCACCCTTGGCGAGAGGAATCGAATGCATCCCCGTAACAGGGCCTTCTCCGCCGTGCGCAAGCATCGCCCCCAACGACGACCCCGCCCGAGCGTGTCCGGCAGGGGGCCGCGGCGCCCTGTCGTCTGGCGCAATTAGCGTGTCTCGCAACACCTGGACCGCCACCGCCTCGGCCGCCCGGCGCGACTTGGCCTCGAGCGGGCCAAAAGGAGTGTCGCTTGTGTCTGCCTCGACGGCGCGCGTAATCTGGCGTCGCATGACGTTCATCCACTGTTGGTGCACCAAACTGCCCTCGACGCTGAACATGTACTTGCGCGGCTGCTCGTTGTGACGCACAAACGAGACCTGGAACGTGTTGCGCATAAACGCGCGCTCGACGCTGAATCGGTTGCTCAGTGGTACACCGGTATAGAGCGGGGCGTTGCGTCCCGTACGCGCCATGATCATCGTCTTGGTTCCAAACGAATTGCCAACGACTTTGAACGTCTGCTCGTTCGACTCGGAAAAGTCGAGCACGTTGGGCTCAAACGACAGATCCTGGCCGTATAGCCGGATCGTAAAGTCTGGATCAGGCTCCGGAATGCGGATGGTGATTGGCTCCGATGCGACGCGGCACGTCAGCCGGTCGGGCAAACGGCCAGGGGTAATGATGACGGTCTTGGTTGGCGTGCCTTCGCGCGGGTCAAGCGCTTGGTCGATGCGCTGGTGGCGGACCGAGTCGTAGATGCGCTTCAAAACGTCATCAGGAACAAGCATTCGGACGTCGCGCGTGCGGAAGGCGTCGATAAAGTCGTGGGCAGAGATGGCACGGTTGGGAAAGCTAAATTGGGCGTCGTAACCTGAATGCAGGGCCGAGTTGAGCTGCATAATGGCCAAGACAAGCCGGATGGCGAGATCCTTGTCGAACGCAATCACGCCCGAGTTGGCTTCGAACCAGCGGGTGGCAAACGTCGCAAGCAGATAGTCAACTGAGCTCGAGTCGGACGGCAAGCAGATGGAGAGCAAGAATATGCGAAGCGCGTGGTCAATGCGGATAGCTGCAAAGCCAAAGCGGTCAATAAAGTGACGGAGAATAGCCTTCGAGTTGCGGTGGGCGAGAAAGACGCCGAGCTGGAGCTTGTCGAGTTCCGTAGCCTGGAACAAGAGCTGGGCAACAGTACCAGGCTCAGTCTGAAGCTTGGCCTTTTCCTGAAGTGAAGTGACGGCGTGGACGGCGTCGCGGGCAAACTTTTGAGCAAAGAGTTTCATGGCGGGCTGAGGTTCGGCATCGGCCGACGACGCCAGAGGCGCATTTTCGTCGCGAATCGAATGTAGATGTAGTTTGTGCAACTCGATCACACTTCGGACAACAAGCGTTCGATCGAGAGACGGCTTGTGCGCGTCGCGAGTCGAGTCCTCCTCGACGATGATAGGCTTGGTAATCACAAGCAGATCGGTAAACAGAAATAGATACCGATCTTTGACTGTATTTTGGTTGACGACCTGCAGCACCGGGCTCATGAGCAACAACTTGCGCGGTGGGTCGTCAAGCTGCAACGACTTGGGCGCGTCGGCACCCGCAGCAAGCAACGCATCGACCTGGGCCATGACAAACGACGTGCGCAGCAAGTTCTTGACTGGACGTGAGTTCCTGGGGGACGCGATAGTCGAGACGGTCGTAGCCGAAAAGGACGGCGAGTGGGTGCTGGCCGGCGACGGCGTGACCTCGGACGGCGAGAGCGCAAATGGATCCGCCGCGAGTTCCATCCGATTCCCATCCGACCCGGACAGGGAGCGTTCCAATATCGGATGCACCTTGGTCCGGGCCTTCCGGGGGTCGTCCCGCTCTGTACCGCTGTCGGATCCTTTTCCTCGGTGGATGAGCACGTCAGTGAGCGACGCCTTGCGGTTGCGCGCAGGCTTGCCGGCCAACGCGGGCGACTGGAACACCTTGAGCCATTTCTTCACCCCATCGCGCGTCGTCGGCAGGCCTTTGCTCGGCGTCGACGGGTCGACCCGAATATCGATATACTCTTGTTTGGGCGGTACGGCGCCTGTGTTCTGAAAGCGCGACAGCAATCGACTGTCCGACGCCTGGTGGTGCAGCCGCCGCTCGACCTCGTGCTCTGGACTCGGCGTCGATGCATCGGCAGCGCGCTCTGGACTCTCTGCATTGATCCCAGACACCGACTGGCCGCGCTCCCGCATCTTGCGCTCGCGCTCCGCCTCGAGTTTCTGGATGCCTGGGAACGCATGCAACTTGCCATCCGCCAAGCGCGGGTCCGTCGACAAGGCAGGCGGTACGGGTGACACTCCGCCGCGTGTCATCGGCATCGCACTCAACGACATGGCCGATGCGCCAGCATGTGCTATTTGCCCAATCGTGTGATGCGAGCTCGTGGGGGACACCGTCGCGCCCGTGCTTGCTGCACTCGCCGCGCTCTCCCGGTTGGTGGGCCCATCCTCGCGCCGCCCGTTGGCAAAACTGTTTGTTCGAGAGCGTCGACCTTCAGCACGACTTGTGCTCCGACCGAGCGTCGCGATCCCGTTCATCATCTTTTGCCAGTTGCGCGTGGCTTCCTTTTTTGGCGCCCGCTTCGGCTGGACGGGTACCTCGTTGTCAACTACCTCTTCCCAGTCCGTGAGTGAATGCGCCGAAGTGGTGGTCCCCGCGGGCTGTCCCTGTCCCGACGAGTGCGAGGTCGACGAAGCCGCCGCCGGGAATCCGACATGTGATACGAGTGACCCGCTGCTCCCGTGCAAATCCCCCTCCCGCCGCGCCGAGCCCGAAAACACGGCAGTCGAGGGCGTCGAGGGCGGAAGAGTCGATGTCTCGGCGCGTGGCGACGACGTGCCCTCTGTGCTTGGCCGAGACACCCACGATGCAGCAGGGACGCGCTGAGTGACCGGATATGGCTGGAACGGCGGTACCTCCCGGTCTGTCTCTTCATTTTCGTCATCACCCTGTTCCAGTTCGACTGGGGGTCTAAACATGTCGTTCCCTAATGTTAGATCTAATAAAATGTGTTAGTTAAACTCAATACCGGTCCACTAGGACCAACGCACCAGCTTTAGACCCCCCATTCCTATCTAGCGACTCATTAAACGTCCGTCGCGCCTTGGTACTCGGATCCTCAGGATACACCACCTGCTCTACCTCATGATCCTCCACATCCTCCGCAACCTGCCCCAGCCCGACCCCGTCCTTGTGATACTGGCTAATTGTCACTGGGAAGGCGTCCACCTTGTACGGCGATATGGTTCCCTGCTCCACTACAAACACGGGGATCGACGACCCAGACTGTACAGAGATATCCGACGAATGGGGTACGCGAGGCTGAGGCGTGGATGATGACAACGGAGTCGGTAGGCCCAAATACGACGGAGCAGCCACGGCCAGGACCTCGTCATCTTCTTCCTCGACCAGCGGCGGGCGATGTGCTTGTGTCGCTGCGACTCGGGATGGGGCGCCCCCCGCGAGCTTCTGCAGAGTCTTGTCTCGCTCTAACTTGACGCTCCGCTGCCTCGCAAGACCTTTCGCCCCCGTCGCATCGTCGTCGTCGTCATCGTCGTCGTCATCGTCGTTCTGCGGCGCAGGCACATGTACCTGGTTCAACGGCGGCTTGGGTGAGTATACCATCACCATA
>WSTK01000989.1:0-11278 GCA_019616945.1 Ceratobasidium sp. 414 | reverse complement strand
TCTTGCTTATTTTTGTATCTTACTTAGCGCGCAGCCTCCTATGATATCGCATCGTTTCATGTGTCAAGTTATGTCTCGTTGTTGCATTGTACCGCAGACATCAAAAATTGATCACGTGTTGCGATCTTTATGCTGTGCACTGTATATGATTGATTGGTCGCTCGCTTTCTTTGAGAAGTATACACGATCGTTGATCAGGGTTCCTGGGTTTTCAGACATGGGTACCGAGAACCCCTTCAGTTTACCGATTCCTCGTCGCTCTGGGGTTCTTTGTTAGCGTCCCTCTCAGCTCCAGCCTTACCTGACATCTTCTTTTCCTTCCCTCCTGCCGTCCACTTGCCTCTGCATTCCTTGACTTGATGCCCCGGCTTCCTGCATTTTATGCATAGGTTCTCCTTACATCTACGATCCTTCTCTTCCTGCGTTACCCTCACCATTACGGATTCCCTGCCAAAGGTCCTTTGGGTTTTGCTGTTCATAGGTCGGGTTTGGTTCTTGGGTTCGGAAGTAGATGGCTCCTTGCTATTTAGTCTCTGGTTCGTGTAGATCATGTCATCCACCTTACATGCCATGGCGATCCATTCCTCCAGAGACATCTGGTCCGTCTCCCCGTACATATCAAGTCGGGAGAGTTCCTGGCGTACTGTTGGCTTAAGCCTGCTACAGAAGCTGTCAATGAGAGCTTGCTCGTTCCAGTCGACTTCCTGAGATAGGATCCGGAACTGCGTAGCGTAGTTTTGGGCGCTCTTGATCTGTGTTAGCTTACTGAGATCCCTGATGGCTTTGTTCTTCTTAGCAGGGTCCGAGAAGCTGAGAAGAAAGCCCTTTTTAAAGGCTTCCCAGGATTCCAGATACTCGTGTTCCTCCTGGTCTATTAGTTGGCGAAGGAAGGGTTGGGCCCAGTTTGCAGCCTCACCCGCATCCATGTTCATGAGGGTGGTTCTGATCTTCCTATTGTCGTTGAAGGTTCCCTCGTCGTAATTGCTGAAGTAGATCTGCATGCGGAGTAGGAAGGCTTCCCCCTCCCTCCCCTTTTTGCCATTGAAGGGTTCGGGCTTCTTGGTTCTTGCTTCCTTCGGGATGGTATTCCCCACTGTAGTGGTTTGGTTTACGAAGGAGTTCTCATCCCTTTGCGCCTGTGCACTCCTCCTTGACAGACCGGCCGGTTTTACCGTGGATTCCCGTAAGAAGCCTGAAGGGCCTGGTTCGTATAGGTCATCGACATCGTCTCCGACTAAAGGCTCCTCGGACCTCTGTTGGCATTGGCGTGAGGGGTTTTCTTTGCCAGCGGATGGCTGCGGGGGATAGACCCTGGTTGGGCCTTCTGGTTCCTCAGGTTCTTGCTGATGGTCTGCCATCCTACCCACCATGGCGGAGATTTGCTCCTGGATCTCCCTCAGTCCCTTACCGTGGTTGTATATCAGGCCTCTGGCCCCGTCTAGTCGGCTACTGATGCTGTTCAACTCAGCTATTTGGCTGGAAAGGTCCTTGCTGAGTTGTTTGACCGCTTCTGCTATCTGGGCTGTGGTTTCATTGATTGTTTGGGCCGTTTGAAGGGCGTGGAGGCTGTTTGTTTGTGCGTCTCCCGACCTGGCCCTAGTGTCCTCTATCCTGGGGGCCTGGGCCCTGATGGCGCGTTCTAGCGCTTCTGTGGCTTTGAGGGTTCTCCCTATATCCTGTTCCGTTCTTCAGTGGAAGGCCACCAAGCCATTCCTAAGGGCTGTGGCAATCATCTGCATGGGGCCTGATCCCGGTGGAAGGCTCCATTCACGCTGTAGGACTCGCACTCATGTATGAAGTGTATAAATACAGCGGTGCGCAAGCCTGGATACTCCAGCTTGCTTCACCTTGTCGTGTCTACTTTCTAGAGTCCCTTTCAGGACTTTGTTCTGGAGGCTCGTCAGCTTGCCTCCGCCCTCTCTCGGACTCCGCTTTATTCTCTGGGAGTTATAGGGGTGTTGCTCACTTACTCGTCCCAGATCTCTATAACCCGACACACCCTTATTCCTCTGACCCTCCGAATAGTCGCTGTATCTCGTGGTACCATCCCCACTCGAAGATAACGCACGTGCACACGTCTGCCTTGGTTTCCCTGACTCGCCACCAGTAAACAAGGACACGTGATCGATTACGTCTCCACTTTCGCTAGATTTATTGTTATCACAGCTCGCGTCCTGATAGGTCGTGACATATGGGGCGTAGGTTGGCGCAGGGTTGTGGAGGGCATCTCGCCAGGCATTCCCAGGATGGAAGGCTCTTCTACCTGGGGTGGCGCCTCCCTGGTGGGTCCTGCCGCAGAGGCAGCTCTGCTGATGGAGCGTGTCCTGTGGGTGTGTGTCTCCTGAGACATAGTTTCCCGGTGTTCTCTTATGTATCTCAGAGGTTAGTTGGTTGCTCACGTACTCGACTCTGGACTCTGTGCTAGACGTCCGTCTCGCCACTAGATAAGTGTGAACTTTGCTTTACAATGTCAGGACCTCGTTCTGTGGCTTTATATTCCTTATATAGTGGCTGCATTCCTAAGTATCCTTGGTTATTGTAGAGTGTGTATAGTATTGATTGTACGATGTCCTGTGGTGGATGAGGTAAAGCAAAGTGGGGGCCTTGGACTCCCCTTTGCTTTATTATATACATGCAATTGTTCTGAGTCATTTCCTTCCATAGTCCACAGCAACAACAGAGTCACGTGTAGTGAGGTCGTCCAATAGGGTAGTACCTAACAAGTCACATGTATTTGTTTATCACTTATGTCAGGTAATGCTTGGATTGTTTGCAGCTCCGAATCTTATAGGAGCCGCACTTAGTCCTAGGGTCATGTGATTTTGCTTAGTCAGGTCGTGAGTCGTGCTAGCATTGCAAGGGGGAGTTATTGCATGCACGACTTAGCTAACCACCATTACAGTAACGGCTTCACGTGCGGCTGCCTTACGGGTCGTGAACAAAAATGGGTCGCGACATGCTTGTCACGACCTGTCAGGACGTGAGTCGATACGGAATAGGTTCGGCGAAAGTGGAGGTGTGATCGATCACGTGTCCTTGTTTACCGGTGGCAAACCAAGGGAGACGTGTGTGCGTTCGTAGTCTTCGAGTGGCTTTGCCACGAGATACAGCGACTTGGCGAGAAGGTGATAGTGTGTCGAACGACGGAGGCTTGAGACGTGTAGACGAGTAAGGTGCCTAGAACTCCTAACGAGTAAAGGGGGGTCCAAGATAGAGCGAAGGCGAAGTGTCGTGCTTCCAGTGTGAAGTCCTGAGAGGGACTCTAGGTGGTAGAGACAACAAGGTGAAGCAAGCTGGAGTATCCAGGCTTGCGCACCGCTGTATTTATACTACATACATGAATGCGAGTCATACAGCGTGAATGGCAGGGGCTGCGCATCGGCACGAGACGCATGTATACCCGAGTCAAGCTGCGCAGCCGAGGCTGGCACGTACACTGAGTCAGAGTCCGAGAAGCCGAGAGGGCACACGCGGCCTAAGGCCGGTGGCGAGAAAACCGAGCCATGAGAAAAGTTGGGGGTGAGTCTACGAACTCCCGACAATGCTGCCACTGTGGTACGCCTGCACAGTGGTCTGGTGCTTTTACTTTGTTCCATATTTTGTAATGTGTTGTATGCTAAATGTTAATGGATTGATTGGTACAGAATACAGTCTGCACATGGGTAGACACAGGGGGAAAAAGGAAGACAGCATGTATACTAACTGTGATGTTGACAAATTGTCCATAAAAAATGGCAGGGTGGGAAACGGGGGGAGGGGGTGGGGGAACAGAGACTGAAAAAAACAAAACAATAAGAAACCGCGAGTACCAACAGGCAGTGGCAGCGACAGGAGGACAAATGCAATATACAAGAGACCAACAGAACAGGAAACAAGGGGGGCACCATGTGAGGCGCAAGAAGAGCCGCAAGGACAAGAATTAAGTTGTGTGAAGGAACCAGAAATTGGCTGGCATGTGATACTTGTTTATATAGAATCTCTCGTAGCGCTCCGATGATTGGTGCCCTTCCACTTCTCGATTAGCCATTCCATGGATGATTGGCAAAAGCCAGCATGGTTGAGCAATCTGGGATGCTGCAATGATCTCATAGCAGTTCTGCCTATTGTTGTGCACCTTTTGCACAGCATAAAATCCTGTGCTACCCTTTGCTTCCTCAGTGATTTTAGAGAAACATTGGATGTAAGCCATTAAGTGCAGCTCTGGGAGTTCGTGTGATGGCTTCAGAGCGAAGAGCAAAGCCAGCTGCCCAGCTGAGTAGTCTGTTTGACATAGAAACATTGTATTTAGCTAGAGAGTGTGTTGTATGCCAATACCATTTATGCACTGTGTAGCACCTTGGACTTGGGGTCATGTATACTGGAGGAATTCGTTGGCAGGTAAAATATACCGTCCATCTCTGCTCGTCTGTACCATTCAAGCCTGAATGTGAGTAGATTCAACAGTTTCATGCCTTTGGGCAGTTGGGCGATGGAAGTATGTGAAGCTGCAGTAGATCCCATACGTTCAACTCAGTGTCGATATCAATTCTGAGGTTGAGGGTGGCAAAGTAGGGGTGCGCTCACATGTGTTGAATCAACTTTGGGAATTTAAGACAATCCATCACATCAAGGACCGTTGCACCCCTGACATTTGCTCACTTGGCTGTGCAATACATAGGAACAATGGTGATTGGGAATGTAGGAATGTGGTCATGGTGGTCGCTGTGATTGTGGTCCAAGGAAATAAGTGTTGCCTGGTCACTGTATTTGACATAAACCCACTAATGCTGCCCTTGGTGGCTGGTGCGAGGTGCAAACATGTGTTGTGCTAGTCCAGGGTTGTTGTTGCCTAGATTTATGTTCTGCCACAGGTAAGGTAAGGTATGGCGCTTGCACCAAACATGAATTAATTTGGTGGTACTCACCCAGGTGTTGGGGGTGTTGTATGCCATGTGGTCATGGATCTCTGGTCGCTCTGCTGACTCTGCAAACTCTGGCCCTCATTACCAGGTAACTGATCAAATCCATGATCACACCCTTAATGGCTCGCTGCTTACCCTTGTCTCCCTGCTTGGGTCGTTCGAATCAGCACCTATTGCCTTTGCCTTCACCCCCCTTGCTGCTCACCTTGCCATCTCTATCCCCCTTGTCTTTGTTGTCCTGGTTGCAGTTATTGCCCCTCTCATTGCCCTTGTCCCCGTCACCCTTGTCCTCATCGCCCCTGTCCTCTTCGCCCTCGTCCTGGTCACCCTCGTCCTCATCGCTCTCATCCTTGTCACTGTCATCCTCGTCATTCTCGTCCTCGCTGCTTTCGTCACTGTTTTCATCGCTCTTGTCATCAGCTTCCTCCTCAGACTCTGCTATGCTTGTCAGCTGTACTCTCGCGCCCATGTTTGGCTTACCATCGTCATTGTCAATCATCACAAGGTCTGTATGTAAACAATTAGCATGAGTACCATGCAGCTTCCATTGGACATACACTAACTCACTGGGGTCATTTAAATCAGCCATTGTGCCATATCCTGCCTTGTCCCTCATCGCCCTCAGCCATTCAATAAACTCCTTATACCCACGAATGATCTTGTGGCGACTGACATAGGTCATAATTTGTTTTAACCATTCTCAGTGGTTCGACACTTGATACAGCTCCTTCAAGGTTGGTTTGTGCAGGTGTTCCATCATCTCAGTATTAAAATTGTCCATAGGCCCCTTGAGCTGGATGTGCGGAGGTATGTGTCCCATAATATATATTTTTGGAATCCCCCATCCCTGAATAACTTTCCCCTTCTTGCTCCCATTTCGTATCCAGATATCCTTGTTGTCGTGGAATAACTGGTATGCTTCCACGAATGCTGACAGAGATTGTTCGTTTTGCACAGCCATTTGTGCAAGGAACACGCAGTCCATGAATGCCTTGGTCACCGTGGTGAGTTTGCAAGATGTTGCTTCTTCCCTTTGTGACTGATTCAGAGTGTGGGCCATGACTGCTAGGTGCATGTGCTCAAGTGCTCGGTAATCCTTCCCTGACAACTGTTTCAGCTTCGAAACCCCTTCTTTGAACGATCACTCACCAGGAGCCTCTGGTTGAGCCTTGAGACAGGTGTTGAACTCATCTGGCCCAAGGCTATTGACATTCCATTTATGTATGTGGTCAAAAAACAGCTTGTGTACACCATGTAGAAGGTCAGGGCTGAGTACTTGGCAGATGTCGAATCCCGAGATATCACACCAGAATGGCTGCTGTACACCATTCAGGTCGTACTTCTTCCCTTGGTCAAGGAACTCCAACAGGGTAGGATAATGTTGATGCATTTGATGAAAGTCGCTGACTACTTTGTTGATCTGCACCAGGATAGTCCATGATGATCATGGATGCAGACAGTGTGGGTTGCCTAGGTTTTTTCCTTTCGAGTTCCCATGTGGGCAGAGATTCTGAGTGAGTCCTGCTACATTGCACTGTTCTTGTAGGTCGGCCCCATAGACGCCAAGCTTGTACTGTGCTAACCATGTGTTCCCAAATTGGTCCCAGACCTCGTGTGGTTCAGTGTCATGGAAGCCCTCGGTCACTGTCTCCATGCAATGGTGGAAGAGATGCCGATTCAGGAGGTTGATTACTGTTGCCCACCGATCTTTTGTCATCTTGGGCATCATGGCCAGCATCTTGTCCCAATTCGATTTCTGTATGATTCCAATTAATAGCCATGCGCCTCTGCTGATATCCACCTGAATAGACTTGTTGATATTGCTGAGGCTCATGTAAACCCCATGTGCTGATACATCCCCCATAAACATTGATAACTGTGTGGTGTTGCTCATCAGAATGCCGACTCTGAGTGTTGTTCCTGGCCTCAATGTCCACTGCATGTGGCTCAAATGAATTATGGGTGCGTCATGAGCAGGGAACATTCCACTGGCCTGTCTTCGATTCCAGTAGTCACCTGTATGGATGTTGTCAAATACCCGAATGCCCGCATTATCAAACTTAATGATCAGCCCGAAGGCAAAGCCCAGGCCGAATTGAGGGGTTGAAAACAAGAAGTCGCTGGTTTCCCAGACACCTCGCCAGACGAGATGATGTCGATCTCTTGGTGCCTCTGGAAGTTGCACCTCATCCAATTTGAATTTTGGTCTGTCAAAATCCGCAAGCTGTTTGTCAATGATGTTGAATAACTCTTTGATTGAACCAAATTTTGGGGGGCACTCGACAAACTTGTTGTTGGCTTCTTAGAACAAGACAGTGATGCGCTAAAGCCGTCACTATAGTCTTTCCTTGTAGATAGCACACTCAGGGAAGAGTAAGCACAGGAGTTGGATTGTAGTGGAATCAACTGATGGAGTTCTGGCTCTCCAGAGACACTCCTTATATACATGTGAGGTGGCGACCGAGTCATACAAGGGAGCCAATCACATGTGAACACGACACAGGAGAAACAAAGGAGACATCACAGAAGGTCCATGGCTTCTTCGTAGGAAGGAAGCATGTCCGTATCAACACCATACAAAGGAGACCAGACCAGAACAGGACAAATAGCATAACTCACCCTTGTCACCATCTCCGTGGTGACGTGCACATCCCCATGGAACATTGGGCACCAATAGGAGGCATTCAACCCTAGCTCGTGCCACGTGCTGTTTACCTCACTGTTGGTTGCTGCATTCCAACACTTGTCACACATGTTTCTGGGTGAGTCATCATTCATTGCAAAACATTGCATTATGCTCGCTCACCCATTGTGTTCCCAACAGCTGTTTTAGGCAGGCTTGTGATACCTTTGCTGTTGCCATCCATTCGATGTTGTCCCACTCGTGCTTCATTCCCCATCACCTGTATTCACTATTCTTTAAATCCTCTTCGTGCGCATTCAACAACTGCTCCCATCAGTTGGGAGATTGTTCACCCTTTTTGATTATGGCCCCAGCACCATGGTATACAAATTCAATGCCTTCATCAATTATTCTTTGGGTGTAGGCCAGCTCTGAGTCATCGTCATATGGGTTGACCAGGACCATGGGCTCTGGTGGTGGGGGAGGGGGAGGAGGCAGGTCAGTTTCAGCCTGCTGCAGTAAGCCGTACTCTGTCTCAACCAAGTAATGTTGAAAGTCGTTATATTGGTCAGGCAATGGTGGCAAGACTAACTCAGAGGTGGTTGATACACTCAGGTAAGCATAACTACACTTTTCCTATCAGACAGTGGCCACACACCTGCATCCTCATGTTCAAACACTTGCTTGTTTGCCAACCACTGTTCCTCCTCTCTGACTCTGTCTACCCAGCCCTCTTTGTTCATCAGTAGATGCTCGTTATACCCAAGGAGTCCATCGGGCTGTGGGTGTTGTTGCAACATCCGCCCTTCTGACCACGTGAAGTTTTCATCTGAGAACAAGCAATAATGCTAGTTTCTCAATGGAACCAGCATTGTGTAGAAGGTACATACTATTTACATGCTGATCAGGTCCATAGCATTGCATTGTTTCTGAGGAGTAAGCAGTGTTTGCTGGCTGGTGCATAAGCTTCTACATCACTGTTGTAGGGCAGATTTAACTTACTGTTGCCCAGCTCAGCCACCACAGGGATAGCAACTGGGTTCGTTGAGAAAGTGGGGTGAGGCCATGACGCGTTGTTGTGCATATAAGCTGGGTTATAGTATTCATCTATGAACAATGGTAAGCAAGCAACATCTGCTTGTGTCGCACTTTCACAATATCAATATGTTCTTACAGGTGCTGTACATGGGTTGCTGCCCTGCATGCATGGCTGGCCACCCTGGCTGATTCAGTTGTGGGACTGATGGCGGGTTATGGTTGATGGCCGCAGTGTACACATTGTGCACTTGCGTTGCCAAATTGTAGCCTATGGATAATTAGTGAGCTGTACGCAGAACAGGCTTGTAGTTCCTGCAGATAGTGGTGGAGGGGAATGGCATTGTAGTTATGCAACCAGCACCCGAGCTTGGTTCACCTGCTGTGGACACTCCATTGTGCACATGTCCAGAACCACTTCCGACAGCATGGATTACCACATATGTAGCCAGGAGCTTGTAAATGGTTATACGACATAGTGCGGGTAATACAAGTTGGGGGGGGGGGGTAATCAACTTGGTTGTGCCACCCAACACAGCCAGCCTTGCAAATGTGTGCAAACACGCCTGCTCACGTTTCAACCCACCACACCCAGCCTAGTTCAATATACCTCCAAACAACTAGCATCAAACCAACTCCCCCATTATCACCCACCCCTGCTTACCCTGTAGCAATTCACCACATCTCAACCTCATAACATCAACCTAATTACTCACTTGTTTCTGTTTTTATTCTTTCTTTCTTCTTTTTCCATCAGTTTTCGTGTCTTCCAACATGGCCAACAACCCATAACACTGTCTGGTCCCTACAACCTCAATGACAATGGCTGAGCGACGCCAGTCTAAGGCGATTCAGCACCAGCTGGATCACGGCCTCATTCCAGATCAGGAGTTAGTGCTATCGAACAAGTCTCATCGTCCCGGCCTTCGCAATCTCAAGTATTCATTCAGGAATGGGCAGTTACCTGCACTTGTAGTACAGCACCCAGAGCCCACAGGTGATGATGTGAGTGGCAATGCGCAGAGCAGTGCAGCACCAAATAGCAAGGTACAGGATGTCAATGCACAGCCTGGCCTCATCGCTTTTCCCCACTTTCAAGGCCATGAAGGTCAGTAAAAATCCATTTTATTCCTACTATGTAGTCAAACTTGATTGTCATTTGTATCAAAAGCTAACTTTCACCCTCTAGATCTATCGGGTTTGCTCTCTGAGTCCCAAGGCCCAAGTATCCTGCCACCAACCTCTTTGGTGGACCCTATCCAGGACCGGGATGAGACAGCTTTGCAAGCTGAGACAGTAATTAATGATGATGAGAGCAGCTTGTCAGCGCCCAAAGATGAGGATGAGCAGGCAGGAGACAAAATGGATGTGGAAGTGGAGCGCCGCCAGGAGCGAGACCAGATGGAGGCAGAAGAGCAAGTCGATTGTACAAGCAAAGGTGAGCACTATTATTTCATGACAAGGGGAGAAATGTCATGACCCATTTTGTCATGACCACCTTCGTCAAAAGGAATCACGTGAATGTCATCGACAATCACGAAATCTACCACTAAGTCACGGTCACATGACCTACCACTGGTTAACACGTGACCTACCACTGGTTAATCTCTCCTTAGGAAACTCGTGGTAGTGGTAGCAGATGACTCAGCATAACCACGTGACCCTCGGACCTCACGCGGCTCCTATAAGATTCAGAGCCGCAACTAACCCAGTGGTACTTACACATGACCTGTAAATAAACACACACGGCAGAATGAGAACGGCCAATGATGGTCCAGCGCCACACGTGACCCAACTTACTGCAGACTGCGCATTGGGTTATGACTCGACAGTAATACATGTATATAAGAACAAGGAAAGCAACCTGAGGGCCTCAGATTGCTTTACCTCGTCCACCACAGGACTCGTTGTACATAGATAGCATATACCATACTATACATGATAAACACACTAAATGCACCAAAATACGACACATACAATCGAAAGTAGCCACTAGATAAGACATCGGCAGAGCCGGGATAGACAGAAATGATGGGTCATGACAAGAAACAAACCTTTTGCTGGCTTGGAATTCGATCCCATTGATCGCATAACTGCTGTTACCAACACCCACCCAAGCCCTGAATTGGCATTCGTTGGTCCAGTTGCTCCCAAACTGAAACCTCTTCCTAGCTGTAAGCCTCATCCTTAGCCTGTATAACAAACCTAACAATCCCACAACTACGAATTGTTGATTGACTCTACATGAGGCTGGTCATCATGTCACCACTCCTACACTAAACCTCCAAATACGACACAACAACGCAGGTCCACTGCCCAACCTCAACCATGACTCCAACATTTTTAACCATGCGACTCACTTCTGAATTCTGCCTTGGCCAATGGGTACTTTTTGCCCAACCGATGGCCATACACATGTCTCTCACAGTTTGCGCATGAACGGGGCTTGGCACTGTAGCAATTCAGGGTACTACCTTCGTACTTTCACAAAGTGTCCATTTTAGTGCGACAGGCACTACAGACCGGTCCCGAATTGGGTCAATTGGACTACCCTGGTGTACTGTGAAAAAAGATACGAAACATCAGGGAGTACTGGCCTAGAACCCCCCTAGTACTACATGTCATACAAAATGGCCATATAGTGTCATGACCCGCTGACTTGGTCATAACCAGTCATTCGTCCCGTCACCCGACTAAGCAAGTCACATGACCCTCGTGT
>WSTK01000988.1:0-11325 GCA_019616945.1 Ceratobasidium sp. 414 | reverse complement strand
TGGTTCCATGATTCCCTGTATCGAGATGTGTGTATGGGGTGTATTGTCAGAAGTTCTAATGTAGTACACAGGGTCTCGACCTTTGGGTTTCTCCTTGCCGCCTGACATGGGTACAGGGGGCCGTTCTAGTTTTCCGATTCTGAGGCGGTGGATTCTTTGTCTTCTTCTTCATTTACGATTGCCTCTTTTCCCTTCTCTTGTTTTTCCTTGGGATGTAGGACATACTGCTTCGACCAGCAATCCTTGACCCGATGTCTGCTTTGTGCGCATTTGAGGCACAACCCCTCCTTCTTCCTTCGATCCATTTCCTTTTGGGGTACCCGGGGTCCTTGAGTTGTCGGTGTCTTGGGAGTGTCCTGTGCGGCCTTCCCATAGGTCCGCCTTTCCGGGGTGTTTCCGTCTTTCTGTCGTCCCGCAAATAGTACGTTGTCTGTTCGTATAGCTAACTCCATCCACCGTTCTAGTGTGAGTTGGTTGGTGTCTTGTAGGAAGGTAGCTTCGAGTATCTTTTGCTGGATGTTTTCTTTCAGGCCGTTTCTGAAGCGGTCAATCAAGGCCTGCTCGTCCCAGCTGAGGTCTTCCATAAGGATGCGGAACTGCGATGCGTAGTGTTGGGCGGATCCTGTTTGAACGAGCTTGCCCATTTCTCGGACGGCTCGATCCTTTTTTATAGGATCGCCGAACGCCACCAGAAAATATTTCTTAAATTCCACCCAGGATCGTAGTGCCGGGTGGTCGTCTTGGTCTAGTGCTTTCCGGAGTAACGGTTTAGCCCATTTCGAGGCTTCCCCCTCAGCCATATTCGTAAGGGTGGTCTTTATTTTTCGTATATGGTCGAAGGCTTTTGGGTAATCGCCGAAGTAGATCTCCATTTTCATGAGGAAGTTTTCGGCCTCTTGTCCTCGTTTCCCTTTGAATGGTTCTGGCTTCTTTGCTCTTGCCCCTTTGGGTACTTCTCGGTCTGATTCCGGTTGGCGGGTCGAGGATCATTGGGGTGCAAACGGTGAGAGTTCCGTTCGTTGGCTGTGTACGGACTGGGTTCTAGAGTGACTTCTTCCCCTGCGAGGTTCGTGTTCTATCTGGTTGATGCGTTCTTCGAGTCCCTGTATCATTTCGTTGAGGGCTTCCGTTTGTTCACGTACTTGGGTGATGTCTTGTCTGGTTTCGTTGACCAACCTCGGGAGATCTCGAACTAGTAGCTCGATTTGTTCGATCCGCGGGCGTAACTCCTGCATGATTCCGTGTACGTGAAAGGAGTTAGTGGCGGCTGCGTTTGCGTCCCTTACTGCCACCCCTAATGTTTCGTTAAGAGCCTGTATCTGTTCGTTTTGTTGCCGGACTAGCTGGACCATGCGGTTACTAAGCTCCTCTACTCCTATTGCCCTGGGCGTAATAAGGGCCCTGATCTGGGGGAGGATGTTTTCGTTGATTTGTCGCTCCATTAAGGCATTGAAGATGGCTATTTCTGCCAGATTCGCCATGGCTGCTCCTCCTGCAGGAGCTGGTGCCGGAGGTACGTATGGCGGGGCCGCTGGTTCGTTAGCCCTTTCTTCTGCCACTGGTAGTGGGGCTCGAGGTCTCCTTGGTGCCCCTTCTTCTCGTAGTTGCCTGTTCCTTACCCACGTGCGGGAGAGTGGGTGTAGGACCTCTGGTTCGCTTTCTTCCTCTATCTCTGACGCTGACGCGCTGCTGGCTGTTGGTGTGTGTGATACTGGTACTGGCCCTGGCATCCTTCCTTCTCCGGAGGGCCCGGGAGTTGCGTTCCTGGGCATTTCCTCTTCCCTGGGGTCGATGGTAATGGTATCCTCTTCTTCGAGTTCTGGGGCGGTGTTTGCTTCGGCCTGGCTTGGTAGTTCGCTGATGTGTGCTTCTGATATGTCTTGCTCTGGTAGTCCCCCTGGTACGGATCTTCTAGAGGCGTTGGATGGTGCTCTTGATAGGATGACTGGCTCCCTGATTACTTGTCTCGATGTTGCCGCCCTTGGTGGGTTCCTCCTGGGTTCTTCTTGGTTTTCGGAGGACATTCTTGTGTGAAGTCTGGAGGCGTAAGTTGGTAGTCCTTTTTCGTGATCGTAACTCCTTCCGGATTCCAGAAGGCGTGTTCAGCTTTGTCGGTTGCTTGTGTGGGCTTTGTGTCCGTCGTGATGTAAGCTTGTTTTCGCAATGTTACGAGCCTTCGCCGTAGGGTCACTAGTGTGACGCAGAGGTTCCTTTAGACGTGATAAGGTAGGACGGGGGTCCTCGTAGATGATAGACGGACACGACGTGGAGGCTTATAGTTAGGCCACGAGATGTTACTTGACTTAGTGGCGATGTGCCACGAGATACGAAAGGTGGTCAAGTGGCTAAGTATCTTTAAGCCACGAGACCCTTGGAGGAAAGACTTAAGTAAGAGGGTTGCTAACCCCTTAGTGCGAAGGTAAAGTGGGACAAGGCGAAAACAAGCTGGGGTTGCCAGGCTTGTTCTCTGCTCCTTATATACTACACTAATACAGACGAGTCATCTAACTGAGTCAACCGCCATTCCAAGGCGAGTCAACCAGACGAATCATAAGTACAGGTGTGAGTCGATCGCCATTCCCAGACGAGTCAACCCAGAGGCAGTGCCAAGCCACGAGACGAAAAGGGGGCCGAAGGCGCCCAAGCGAAAGGAAAAGTTGGGGGCTGTACGACAGCTCACAACATCATCCGAAAAAAACACCTTGGACCAGTCAACCTTGTCCCATGTCAAATACTCTCGGCCCCAGCACAGTCGCCTCCAACGTTTTTTCCGATTAAGGAATGGGACCCTGCGTCAATGATAGACCCGGAATCCAAGCTCGTGTAGCCGTCGTCGGACTGTGTCAACACTAACACCAGGGAAAAAGTCACGTTTGAGCTCAGCTGCTGTCCGAGAAACCCCACGAGACATCAGCAGTGCAGCCCAGCGCCCCTCAGATGAGCTAAGTTTAGATGGACGACCAGTGCTTCGTTTTGGTGTAAATATATCGTCGCCCCTAAGGAAACTTGACCAGATTCGAGACATGGTGCTGTGGTTCACCCCACCCAACCTATCTGCTACAGCTCGGTCGGTTAACCCTTGCTTTTTCAAGTTAATGATGTAGGCACGTTTAGAGAGAGATATAGTGGCCACCATGATGCAAAAAAGTCGGCAATTTAGATGTAGATTGTCCAGTAGGCTGTTGAGGTGAAGTGTTGGCGGTCAAGTGTGCTTATGTCATGCAAAATGATTGCACCAAACCAGACCTTGTTCCCGCCATTTCTCGGTGCTCTACTTATCGTTTTCTCTCATTGTTTTTTTGTCTTATGCGCACTCGTCTGCTCTATGTTCCCACACCATTGTATATACATTATACGTGGTATCTATAGTTTGAGTCCAGAAAGATCGGTTTTTAGTCACGTGGTGCAATGATTTTGCTGTGCACTGTACAACCTTATTTGTTGATCGTGCCAACTAAAATACAGGTTGGGTACAGTTTGGAGAAATTACACACAGACTTGACCTAGATGACCACCGGTTGCTGCAGCACTTCCTGTAACAATTGTCCCTTCGAAGGGCGCTTCAGTGATTGCACGCAATAACTACTTGAGATAACCAACCACTGTGTTCTCTTCGACACCTTGCAATGACGTCCATAACTGAACTTCCAGTGTTTGGCGTGAGGGAACCTATAAATCCGAAATTAACATACCTGAACAAACTGTAGTGCACCAAGTTTTTTGGTTTCTTCCAGCATGCTATTGCTGATTGTATACATACTTCTCAGTCACGAGCACCTTAAAGTGGAAGAGGGCTAACCTGATCTCAATGAATAACATGTTGTAATCCGGCTTCCTATTATTCTCGTCCCTTCCCATCAGTGTGTTACAATTATTCTCGAAAGCCTGAGTAAATGCCTAAGAGAGTCTCAGCTCCCCCACCTATACTTCTGATAATTTGTCGAACCTTTGTGAAAATACCCCAACCGTACGGTTAGCGATTGTCATGCCCCCATGCGTCTTGGCGTTGGTGGCATCCAGTCCAGACAAACTGATGCGCTTTATGTGTCAGCTTCTCAGATATGCTTTGCTAGTTGTACTTACTGTTTTCGCCTGTATTCTATCCATTTCCCTTTCCTGTGTTGGGGTCCATTCCATCATTTTGACGTATGTCGGAGGCTCTGAGTCGGATTGTTCGACGTCAGGTACTTGGCTTTGGTGCCTCACAGGCTCGAAGCCTCCAGGCGGTGCTACTGTTGGCTCAATATCTGGCAAAGGCCTTGAAACATCCTCAACATTGGCGTTTTCTCGGCAGTTTTTTCTTCGTTCATCGAACCTCGTTGGTCGACCACTGACATGAACCGGCGGTTGCATCATCCTGCGAAATCCTCCACCAAGAGCCTTTGTGTTATTGTCTGCGAGGCTCGAATTAGCTCTAGGCTGGATTAAGCCAATAGTGCAGTATTGGTGGACATACTGAGAAGTCTTCCACTGGTGCAACACTAAGATGAGCATACTATAAATATTTATAGTTTGATTTCCGGAGCCTAAGCAGTGCTTACATCCATAACACACTGGCAGCATCAATTGTTATTGTCAGCCAATACGACGGGAAGTAACCGTGAGAGCAACGGGATACACACCGTTAATATACTCTCCGGATGTAGATTTGATAGTTTTTTATTCCATTTCCCCATGTTTCTGGTGAATATGGCTGGAAAATTGGGTTAAAACATCCTGGTCTGTGGCAGCCATTTGAAACATGATTCCATTTATAGGAGTTTCCAAAAAGGGAGATTTCCTTTTTTGGAAATATTACATAAGCAGATCTCATATTGGTCACCAATGTGCTAAAATTAGTCTCAAAAAAGTCGACCACTGGCTGGTTTGAACCCATGAGCTAAGACACTGCTTATGTCATAAACTGGGGATCTAACCACTAGACCAGTGGGATGTACTTACCACCTTCATGATCAGGTAATGACCTACATATCTGGCCCAAAAAACAGCTCACTGCATGAGCAACATTGGCAGGAAAAATAAGTCAAAAATACCACTAGCTGCTCTGCATGCTAGTCCATGCCCAGGAATTTTTTGCCTGCCCAGAAAGGGCAATCTGATGGCAGTAAAAATGGAAGATGCAAAGATCAATTCAAATTGCCCTAACTAGGATGCTGTAAAATTTGAAATAATAGCCCTGTGAATTGCCATGTCAGGTGTTATCACAAAGCACAATCACAGCCCCACAGCATGAAAACTGAGTGTGCTGTCCATGGGAGGTGTTGACTTAGCAACTTCACCATAATGTCATCACAGGTCATCTAAACTGACCTGAATTTTGGGTTGTTTCTTAGAACCAGCAGTTAAACAGCTAGGTGCCCCTTTTGGCATCATCTTCCATATTTGTTGGCTCAATCTGTCTCATATCCTTACACATGTTTGCTACCCTTGTCCTTATTTTGATATTTCTTTTCCTCAAAAAACATACCAAATTTGGTCTATGCAAAAACATCCCAAAAATCAGGATTCACAAACTCCAACAGTGGAAAAACAGGTCATATTTTCCCAACATACTAAAAATTTGAAAATATGACCCAAATTTCAGGTCATCCAGCCTTCACAGTGTCATTCTCATTGGAAATAAAGGACAGGTCTGGAATAGGTATGTAGCCGATGAGTATCATTGCGCACTCGCTTGGGCGTCGCCGGATAGCTTTGCTGATGTTGGCTATAGACATATAGATTGGCCACGCTTTCTTGTTACCGCTGAATAGCGACAACTGTGTTGCATCCATCGCCAGTACTATCGGCGCAATGGTTGCATCACCACCGAGTGAGTCCTGTAACTAGGTTACCGGGTGCTGTAGACTGATTTTATATCCAAGACTCACTTGCATCCGCCACCACCACTTGCCACTTGCCATTTCACCACGGAGTTCCTACAGCCCAAGCGGCAACAGTGTGAGTGTGCGTAGTCAAAGTTTCAATTGGAATAACGTGCGTGATCCATTATCCTGGATGACGGCCCTGTATCGCCCCGTCTTCGCTCCCTGTACCTTGTGACGATGGCTACGAACTAGCTAATGTTTTGTACATACAACCTTGGGGAAACTTGCAGACCTTCATTGTAGAATGCAAGCTCTTCTGTGAGTATTGTTTGTTCCGTGATCCGTCTAGCCGTGGTACAGATACGGCTGTCACGTTCAGTGTTGAGGAGAGCTCCGGGCTTTCGTTCAGAATCGTCCATGATAACGCGTCGAGCTTGCTTTGCTTGGCCCTTGTCTTCTTCCTGAACTATGCGTTCTCCGTGCCCGCTGACTGAATAAGACAGCCGTATATTAGAACCTGTAACCCAAGAGCTCCGTGCTTACAGTGGAAAAAGCGGTAGTCCCCAGGCCGAGTATGACTCGTTAGCCACTCCAGATTGCCGAGCTATAACCAAAAATATTATAATCAGGAACCTGGGTTGTGAGATCAGGGTTCATACGATGTTCTGCCGTGTAGGGTCGGCCAGGTCGCCAAACTCCCCGCAGATATCACTCAGGACTCGAATGTTGTGCTTTTCATATCCATATTGTACTTATGGTATGTTAACCATTAATACACAACTTGGCACGACTTGTTCCATACCGAGCATCTTATGCACTAGCATAGCATCCATTGCCGTTGATTTCAGCATTGACCATGCGATATCTGGTTCTCTGTGACCCTCGTAAAGAGGAACCACCTAATCCGAGATTACAAAACTATTCTATTCGAGGAAAGGCAAACTTACAATCAAAGCTCTCTTGGTAGCAGGCAAAGTATTACTGATATCATTCAGTGATTGAACCCAGCTTTCAATCGCCATTTTGACATATTCGTAGACTTCGGGGTGGATGTCTGTGCTGGATGGAGCTCCGACTGGGTTCTGTGAGACTGAGCTCCTCGGTTCGCCATCTGGAGGCATGTTGGTTTAATGTGTCAAGTAAATCTAAATAGTCCGAAAGCAGGTATTGAATGGCGCAAGGAAGGAACCAGACTCGAGGGCGAGAAGGAGTCGCCCCGCCCTGTCTTATCAAACTTGGTTTCGACGCCAGGTGGCCAAGCTGTGCACGGGGACCCCGATCATCTTGGGTCCAGAACCTTCACGTGGCACGCGAAGCGTGGCGTGCCTGTGGATAACATAAGCAGTTTTTGCGGGAAAAGTGGCACACCTCTGTTTCTCGTCGACGAAGAGGCATTGAGATTCAGAACACACACAATCTGTACAGAAGCGTTCCGCGAAAAAAGTGTTCAGAGCGGAATTTGTAGAACGGCGTCTCGAAATTTTTAAATCCCCTATTACACCCCCAGAGGTGCGAATACTGCCCCCTAAGACATATTTCAGAAGTTTTGTTCTAAAATTTTCGTTTATAAATGACCCTAGAATGTCAGTACACTATGGGGAAGGAGATTGTAAAACTGTGTATGACGCATTAGGCAATATAATGCTGAACAAATGTATGGATAAGGTATACGGCTAAGTAGTTGGAGACTGCGATACCCACGTGTAGCCACTGTCATGAAGTCTCTTACTCAACTGGCTCTGGTCACACCCACCAGCCCAACGACACTCCAGCGTCGGCTCAGACACCCACCCAAACATGTACAAATATAGCTGTGGCCAGAATATCGCTGGTTGCCACTCACCCAGCAGATTAAGAAACAAATACATAAATGCTCAGAGTGCAATAAAACGGCCAAACACGCATCCCAAAGGCTTGTATCTGTATCTTTAAGGTGGCTTGGACATCTAATTCTAAAACGCCGTTCTACAAATTCCATTCTGAACACCTCTTTCGCGCAACGCTTCTGCACGGATTGTGCGTGTTCCCAAATCTCGGTGCCTCGTCGTCGGCGAGGAACGGAGGTGTGCCACTTTTCTTGCAAAAACTGCTTATGTTATCCGCAGGCACGGCACGCTTCCCGTGCCGACCCCCAGTAGCAATCGGTATGTACCCCAACGAAGGGTAGCAGACTCGCCCTGCTCTGGCGGAGTTAGCACATCATTATTCCATATTAACATTGATGAATTGAGGGATATATGCGCTCGATTAGTACGTAATGGATGGATACGCTGATGTGGGATCAATTTCTTATGTTATAGGCCTTCGAGGTGCTTATCCCTACGCCTAAACACCGCACTTGTAAATATTTATTGGCGCATCAACTCTAAGCGCATAAATCCTTTGAAATTACATATGGTTCATGTGACACATGAGATAGATAGAATTAGATAGATAAGAGAGCCGGCACCAAGGGAAACACAGACAATCATAAAACTGCGTTACACTTCTCGTGCTAATGGCACAGCGAGTCCTCCAAAGGGGGTTATAGGCCGCCGGTCGGTGTCCGTTTCATCTGTTTCATCCATTTGACGATGGGTTTCCCCCTGGCTATGTGGAACCGTTGGGAGGAGAAGTGGGTTCGCAAGCCTGGGAGAATTATAATACTGTGCGGCGGGGAGCTTATTGTCGCCTGGGCTTGGAGCATTTTCAGGTCTCATCAGCAATACGTCTGGTCGTATCCAATAAAAAATTGCCGCATTGAATAACCCCAATAGGTTGAAGAGCGAGACGAACACCATAGAGGGTAATAGCATGTTGGAACCCCTTAGAAGGTCGGGATCCCTAAACCCTATCCAGCGGATGAGGGACAATGGCAACACACATAGAGCATATACAAGAGGATACCTGATGTCGGGTTAGAGACACTACAAATGTGTATGGTCTAAGGTGTACTTACCAGAGCATCTTTTTAGATTCTTTGACATAACTGTTTGATGCGATACTCGAGGTCTCTCCCTGAGGCGGCTGAGGCTCCTCGGATTGTGTAGGTTGCTGGGACATATGATGGACCCCATCAAACCCGATAGGATCTTTTTTGTAACATGCCACAAGGTATGTTGCAAAGTACAAAACGATATTCCCCAGTCCGGCAATCCATAGCCTATACAAGCATTAAGCACTTGTTCGTGGCTATTTGGATATCGCACTCACCAAAGATATTCGGCAATAATACGTTCAGTCATGTACTTTGAATTGATCCAGCACCCTGTGGGTCGGGTGATTCAGCAAACGTCAACGTTGAGAATAGAGAGCTTACACCAAGGCGTCGGGGTATAGAAGCCTTGCGCGTTCCCATGTGCATCTGGCTCAACACCCTTGAGCAATATTAAAGGAAGTATCGCCCAAATTATCACCCATGCCCATATCAATGCCACTAAGGTAAGATAGAACCACAGTCTACGCGTGAGCCCACGGAGGAGAACGGCCATGAACGTATATCCAGCAACCGCCAGGGTTGACATTGCCGCCGCCGTCTCCCCCATGGTTTGCAGCACACCTTGGGCGTTGCAATATGTTCCACAGAATACCTGTCGGTGGTGTGCCCAGTATACATCGGCGACGGCACCAAGTGACATCACCGTATCTGCTACGATTAAGTTGAGCTACGACAAGATACCTGAGTTAGCGTGTATAATACAATGCTGCTGATCGGAGGGCAAATACCATCAAAAGGTCAATGTTGCTAAATGGGAGAGGGTCTCCCCGGCGATACACGCGCCAATAGTTACGCTAGCAGGCCAACAGTTAAGCACATTAAATATCAAACCTAATCCATGAAGGCTTACCGAAATAATACCGAGTAGTATAGAGAGTGATACAAAGGATATAAGCCCCGCTTCTGCATGAAACTGACGTAGCATATAAGTCGGTATGTGCAAATTTTCCAACAGGAAAGTGACGCACCGCCAAGCCGAGTATTGCGTTGGTGCTAAGGCAGACGTGACATGTGTTCGTCTCCTGGGTATCAAGATAGTCGCTGTAGTTGGCTGTACAGTCTACGGGGCCAGTGTTGGGATTCATCCTGGATGAAAGGCAGAGGATGTGGGTGCCTGCTGTCAACGGCTGGCGATCCTGCAGTATTTATAGCTCGAGGCGACCACTCAGTGACTGTGTTTCGGAACACCGACTCGAATCGGAACGGGTGCCCCAAGCACCTACGGACACGCGTATCCTTCACATCAGATAGGAGCCCACGAGGACGTCCATTGCGCGTATCCATTGCTCATAAGTAGCTTAGCAGGCCAACTCAAATATGAATTTCGGGTCAGATTTTGAATATATCCGGGCGCCCCTCGCTATTCTTCAATAACGTTGGGGCAACTCCTGGTCAAGTAGTTCAACGTGGAGTCGTTGAATTGGCTCTACGACTGTAAAGCAGCTGCGGGGGTGTGGTGGAGCTAACTCGGCAGCGCCACACGTGTGGCCGAGTTGCGCGCTTAGAGAGGCCAACCCTAATTATAGACAGTCTACGCTGGCTACAAACTTATGAACGTAGGAATTACACAAATCTTTGTGACACAGATGCCTACAAAAAATGAATATAATGTCCGCGCACAGAGTCAGCACTTAGTGTCCTTCACGCGTTGCAGTGAAACCTCGTGCTCGACACGCCTCGGCTCCAGCCGGCGTTTGCGCCAAGCCAGAGGCCCTGATCGAGGGGCACACTGTAATTGCCCATTTACCCACCATGCTTTTCGTGCCTTGCGGTCGCCGTGTGTATCATGGACTGCGGGTATATATGAATGCGGGGCACTTTAAGGCTCATCATCCTTCCCCATTGGTAGTAAATGATTTTTGATTTCGTGACAGGCGCTCCGTTATCGGGCACTAGCATAACCAAGAAGCAAAGGCGTGGACCGTGAACCTGATTCGGGGATTGTCTTTGCGTACTGATACCAACACCCAAGTAACGTACATCGGCAAAATGATGGTTAGCGAGGCGACTTGGCCTGCTTTGACGGAGTTGGTATAAATATGGGAACTACTAGCTACATATTAAAACGTGGTGAATCTTACAAACGATGATAAGCGCTGAGTGGTGGGGCGAAGTTCTAGTCAGGGCCTGCTGAGGCTGCATACAAGCCGTGATATAAAACTCAAATAACTACGGGCGACTTTAATAAAGCGTCCTAAGCGAAAAGACCTTAGCAGACACAAAGCACACGGTAAAGATTGCTTACCACTTGATCCTCATTGGCGTCCTGGAGTGACGTCCACAACTGCGACCGTGATTAGCGACTCTCGGGACGAACCAACGGGTTGATCGATACATACCTGCACGAACTGGAGAGTACTCGTAGAGAAAGCTTGAGCGTCGACTTCGCCGCTGAATATATGCAGCCTTAGACTCCTGAAATCACCACCGAGACGAAGACTGACCTGACTTTGCAAAACAGTGTATCGTAATCCATGGATCCAGCCATCAATGCGCCAAAGTGGGTGTCGAAGGTATGGGTGAATACCTTGGGAGCATGCT
>WSTK01000987.1:0-11347 GCA_019616945.1 Ceratobasidium sp. 414 | reverse complement strand
TCTCGTGGCAGATATGGACGGAGGTGCGCAATGTGAGTACGGAGCGGGTGCAGTGCGTGGACAAGCAGACACTGGTCGACGCTCACTACTGTCATTTGGCCGGAATTACGACGCGGACGAGTACCGAGAGGGAGACCCACTTGGCTCGAGAGGGGGCCAGGCGCGTGCAGGTGATATTGGATGGATCGACCTCGTCCGTTCGAAATGGGAGGTTGAGTATCTCGGAGCGGAGAACGCGGCGGCTGAAAGTGCGGTTGGTAGGGGGCCAGGGCGGTGGAGAGGTGGCCGGAGCAGACGGTAGAGGTGTAGAAAACATGGGAGGTTGGGCTTGTCGAAGAACGTGCTGGGGTCACCGATGCAGAGGACCGTTTGCATGGGGAGATGGCGGCGGTTGCCAGGAAGACCTTCTTAGAGAGGACGAGCCGAAGGAGAAGCGAGACGTACAATGAAGTGGTTAGCCGCGTTCAGCAAGTTGATGGGCTCGACGAGTTGGTTGGGATACGAAGGTCGGAGGATAGTTGGGAATCATCAGTGCTCTCGCCTGGGTGAGGCGGGCGAGGACCAGGTAAACCAGTTGTGACACCTTATTCGCACATACCCTCGAGCTATAGATGACTGCCACGCTTCAAGCTACGTTTGCGAAGCCCCCCGATTTTCATCTTCGTTCTTGAGGTCAGGCACGCTGTTACCCTATTCACAGCTCATGTATGCGACGCTCATATGACTGGATTAATAATATATACTATCATACTATAGAAAATCACCGCCACCTAATTAAAGATTACGCGTTCTGTGGTGCGTCGATATGTGGGTCCTGGAACCGTCAAAGTTATGGCAAAACCTACAGACTCTGCTCGCTAACCCAAGATTCCGAAGGATGTTCGAGTAGGCGAGGTTAAGCTAAGGATCGTAAAAAGACGCGGATAGAACATTTGGAGATGGCTTGAGACTCATAGTGGGAGAGTGTGCCAGAGGCCAAGAAGGTCGCCGGTGCAAGTAGTTGGTTGGCTAGCCACATTTTCTGTGAGGATTGCACAGTGCCAACCCTACAGATCCTAACTTATATTACTCGCATACACGCTCGTTCATTTCATTTCACGCGCACTCCAACCGTTTCAACCCCTTGTTCATTTCATATCCGTTCTTCCCTCTACTATTTAAACCCACATACTCATGTACTTACGGACAACACTCCCGAATCCGAGTCGTCTGGTAAGTCATACTCGTAAACCTTGACACAGCCAAACCACTCGCGTTCGATGCTGAGGTCCCTGCGGCCGGGCCTCACATTTTCCAACGACGGCACCACTCCGCTTGTGTTATGTAAGCAGATTTGACTTTTGACTTAACCTCAACTTCACTCAGCTTCAGTACGACATAGGGGGTGTCACATTGTGACTAGGGCTGGCAGCATCGTTGCACTAATAGACCCGCGCTTGACCTACCGTTCGTTAGTCCACCTTTCCTCCCCGTTCCCTAGGGGCCAGTTATCTGACTGGCTGCCGCACGAACCTCTTATTAACTATACGCACGCTCTGGGGATCTAACGGGACCGGGATGACAAGGAATATATGGTGCTGTCGTGCACGACCAGCTCGCCAGTATCGTTTGTTCTTGCTAGTTGGCATTCACCTGTCTACGGCAGAACAGACGATAGATCGGGTTTGTCGTCAAGTGAGCTCTTGCCTAGACGTCATGTCCTGCACTGCCGCTTTGCTATCCCATCTTTACTCTCGCCTCCGTTTTCACTTGCGCAAAGTTGACTGGCGCCTGGGTCTCAGCACCGCGGGTTTGGCGAGCCCCCCTTTCCTAAACCTGACACACAATCCATCATCTCTGCAACGCGGTTGACCTCTCTGAAAGCCCACTGCGGCGTTGGTCCCACTTGCAGTGGCGGAACACCAGACTGACAAGGGCAAACACGAGCGAGGTTGGGAGTCGATCGGCTGGGATAATTGGGAATAAACGCACGTACCATGTTTCCTCGCTGTTTCCGCCGGCGGGGTTATCCTTCGAGTCACAGGTGGCGTCGAGGCCAGGACATGCTTGGCCCGATGTTTCGACGCCAGCGTAGTACCAGGGTATGGGGTAATAATACAGAGGCAGTAAGTGGTAGATTGCTTCTGATGCAGTATATTCCTACGGGGGCCAAATGAACAACCCCAGGGTGCCACTGCGGGGAGACACCGCCCACTCTGGGCATATGACAGCTGCATTCAAAGGAAACAACTGGCGTATAAACGAGTGACCTTCCAGCTCGATAGCGGATAGGCGAGTTCGAGCTCATGCTGGGAGTGGTGGAGTGCGAGACCGAGAAAGTCAAAATAGTACAGACAATAATGATGAAAATAGATAATGGTCCACAGTAGACGCGTGGTGCCCGACGGGCAAGGAGATGTGTACGCTGTCAACTGTATTGGTGACTTTTTGACTGTGCTTGGTTGAGCATGTATGCGTGACTAATCATGCGATTTCTCCAGCAAGATACTAGCGTACAAAGCCTGAACTTACTCAACGCAACCGCATGGTATAAGATCAGGCAATAACTGAGAACTTTGCGCTACCAATTTTTTTGCACTGATAAATTAGCACTATGGCGAAATATAGCAGACTAAGCAAATTCGGCGAACGCTAGCTAGTGGCAACAACCTGTACCCAAGAAGCCCCATGCACGAAACGAGAGAAATCTATGACAGTTTGAGGGTGTACGGACTGTGGAGATATACACATTAATGAATCGTCCACTTCCCGGTGGTTCGCCGGGAGCCACAACAGGAGCTCCCCCATGGCTGAAAGGACCCAACCGTTCGGATCAGCATAGTGTGCGAGTTCGGGGGTTCCTAGTTTCAACAAAGAAGCTGTAAGTTTCCAACGTCTTCGGTCAGCGTCCGGAAGGCTTGTACGAGATTGGCGAACGTACCACCCAAGCCACACAATGACTCGGATGCCATATAGCTTTTATGTATATTCCATACCCTCAACGTCCCGTCGTCTGAGCCCGAGGCTATCCAACGACCATCTGGGGAGAACACGGCTGAATTCGCGGCCTGTGAGTGACCTCGCAGCGGCTTAAGTGCCACACAACCCGTTTTCACGTCCCAAATTTGTATGGTGTGATCGCTAGAGGACAAGACCACCTGGCGACTATCGGGAGAGAATGCAACGGACAATGAATATTCAGAATGGGTTCGCAGAACGTGAAGCTCTGTCATTGTCCTCGCGTCCCAGACCCGCGCTGTCTCATCTATCGAGCCTGAAGCGATATGTTTGCCATCAGGAGAGAACGCAACGGACCACACTATATCCGAGTGACCTCGTAGCGGATCAAATATCAAGCTACCGGTCGCTACGTCCCACACCCGGATAGTCTTGTCGTTTGAGCCAGAGATGAGAGTCTTGCCGTCGGGAGAAAACGCAACAGACCGCACCGGGCCAGCGTGACCTAGTAAAGGCTCAAGAGCAGCAGCGCCAGTCTCCGCATTCCAAATACGCACAGTCCAATCGCCCGAGCCTGAGGCGATCAGACGGCCGTTAGGAGAGCACGCCACAAAATGTACCCAGTTTGAATGGCCTTGTATTGGTCCAAGTGCTGCGGTACCCGTCGCCGTAACCCATGTTCGTAACGTTTTGTCTGCGGACCCCGACACTATGTAACGACCATCACAAGAAAATGCCACGGATGGTATCCGATCAGAATGACCCCGTAGTGGTTCAAGGATAGCGGCGCCTGTTACAGCATCCCATATTCGTAGGGCATTATCGTCTGAGCCCGAAACTATGAGACGGCTATCAGGTGAGAACGCAACCGAGTTGACTGGAACGAAGCGATGCTGTGGCTCGCCAAGCACTTCCACTCCTACTTCCAAGTCCCATATTCGTACCGTTCTGTCGGCAGAGCCTGAGGCAACACGGTAGCCATCGGGTGAGAACGCAACAGACATAACTGAATCTGAATGGCTCCGCCGTTGCTCAAATCGTTCATTTCCAGTGTCTACCTCCCAAATGCGCAGCGTACCATCATGGGAGCCGGAGACAATCCAACGACCGTCAAGGGAGAAGCTCGCAGACAACACTGCATCCGTGTGGCCGCGTAGAGGACCAAACTCCAGAGGAGCACCAGTCTGTGCGTCCCAGACTATTAACGTAGAATCAGAGGACCCCGAGGCTATAAGGCGACCGTCGAAGGAGAAGGAAACGGTTGCGACTGGATCAAAATGACCTCGCAGGGGTTCAAGGATTGTTGCTCCAGTTCCTGCATCCCACACTAACACAGTGCAATCTTCGGAGCCCGAGACAACGTGGCAGCCATTCGGAGAGAACGCGACAGAGCGCACTGCGCCCGAGTGACCGCTCAACAGTTTGAGTACCTCGGCCCCCTTTCTTGCATCCCAGATCCGTGCCGTGCAGTCAGCCGAGCCTGAGACTATGCGCTGGCTATTAGGAGAAAATGCGACAGAGTACACAGTGCCGGAATGACCCCTCAGCGGCGGGAGCTCTTCTAAGCCTGTTGCCGAAGCCCAGATCCTAATTGTATTGTCACCAGCGCCAGAAGCGATGTGTTGCCCATCTGGGGAGTAAGCAACAGATGACACTCCACCCGAGTGCCCTCGCAAGGGATCAAAAACTGCAGCACCAGACTTAGCGCTCCATATCTGAACCGTGCCATCGTAGCAACCAGAGACAATATGTTGGTTATCTGAAGAGAATGCCACGGATGCGACCGTATTTGGATGCGAAATACTTCGCAGGCAAGGCGACCAGCTGTCGCCAGCGCCTTGAGTGACAAGCAGGGTGTTCTGGAGCCACGGCCGCATTCGCCGTCCAAATTCCGACGCTTTTGGCGCAAACGGGAGGGCGGATATGTACAAGTGGGGAGTGCTTTCGGATATTGCATCGTAAGAGCTAAGAACAAACCGGTACACGTCATCCGCATAGCTTGAGCAGTCCATTAACCAGCTCTAGGTGAGGTGTTAGTGTGAGCATTCCTAGTGAGCGCTATACACAAGACTACTTACCGAATTTCGAGCCCGGGCACTAAGTGCTATCATGCTTGACAGAGCCACATCAAGCCCCCCAAAGAGACTCAGTACCTCCAGCCAATAAACGAGCTCTTTCTTGAAGAGAAACCTCCTCAGAAGTTCGTCAAGTGGGGTGATTGCAGTCTGGGCCAGGTGAGTATACCAATAGAGGCAGCTGTACCACAAATGTACAGGGATCGCTGTTTGAAGGCGTGCGTGCAGGTCAGGGATGGCACGGTTGGGTATATGCGAGGTTTCAAGACCACAGATGTTAAACTTCAGTCCTTGAAGCATAGTTTCCAAACAGCAAGTCGCGAGGATTCCGTTGTAGTGAACCAAATCCACATGGAAGTCTTTCGAACGAGCACGATTGGTTATGTAGTCCTCGAACGAGGGATGAAAGATACGAACGGAACCGCCGGGACCACCATCTTCATACAGAACTGAACCGAGCGATTTTACGACTGACCGAAAAGTACCTGGCTCCACGTGGTCCAACAGAAGTCGTTCAAGACCTGATGCAGGCAACGGCGTTCGCGCAGAAGTGGCGATAATTACTCCAATACAAAGCTGAAATATCAGTCGATTGTCTTCGCCCCTGTCATTGATCCCGTTTCGGATAGCAATCGTATACAATTCGTCCAACCCAGCCAGCGCATGAGCTCTTCCATTCGGTTCTTGTACTTGTAGAAGCCGCTCGAAACGCGCATCCGCCTTATACCCAGCCTCGATAAATTTGCAAGCAGCCTCGGCCCAGATGAACAACCCGCGCGCACGGGTGGCTAATCGTGCAATCTTCTCCTCAGGCCATTCAGGTCGATGCTTGGCCTTCGCAATGCCGGCCACACGCCACCGAAGAAACGTGGATATATCGTTGGTCGCATTATCTTCAGCTATGTTGCATGGCAGCACAACCTGTTCACTTCGACCAAATGCGACCTCAATATCGTCGTCCGGGCGACTCGTGACGACGACCTTCAGCCAAGGTACGAGTTGACACATGCTTCGAAGGAGTCCAAGAAGCTGACTGCGATGTTCTCCTCGGTCCGTCTCGTCCACTGTATCGACCACCACAACAAGAGTCCGAGCAGCCTTCGACCCCCAGAGACCCGTCAGGGGCTCTTTGATGAGGGAAGTGTAACGCCTCTGGATGTGAGCTGTGCATATCTGTGGGTCCTCTCGAATTGCCTTAGTCATATACGAATTGGCTATGCGGCACGAGCCGTACAAACGAGCTGTGACTGAGTTCAGCAGACAAAGCGGATCGCGGAGTGCTGGGTCATCGCGCTTGCAGAAGAAATTCGCAGCCAGCACGTTCAGCTCTTTCAGTCGCAGACACACGGATGTTGCAATCGAGCTTTTCCCGAGGCCAGCAAAGCTGTATATCCGGAGGAGACGCTGATCCGTGTGGTTGTCTAGGGACCAGCTGACGACGTAGTTGATTATGTGCACTCGTGTCCCAGGGATGCATGCCCGACCTAGATCGTAGCTCGCGTGACCTGTGGGATTAAGCTCCTTGAGGTTTTTTCGATCGTCTGGTATTCGGACAATTTGTAAGGGCACCATTTCGATCGGTTCCATTTATGAACTTACCAGCAAACTGCACTGCCATTAACGTCTGTACCCCAACCCGTCTGTCGAATTCCTCCCTCAGCCTTCCAAACCCACCAACGAATTCCTCGATCCGATGCTGTGCAGATGAGTCCACTGCGGAGTACAATGTTTGTGCTATGAACGACACTGCAGATTAGATAGGCGACATCACCATCTAAATCGCACATACCCCAAATGCTCTGCGATTTATATTTCAGGATGAATAATGAAGCGTCTTCAACTAGGCTCAGCATGGCCATTACAGTGTCCTCCAGGTTGACATCGGCAATATCTTTCACAGATTTGATTGTCGGGGTCATTCGCGCGAGTTGCTCAACGAGTGAGTGTATTTCTTTGTCCTGCCCATCTTGTTTTTCCAGATGCTATATTTTGTTGTAGCGCAAACGATGCAAGGGGCGTCAGAAAGTCCCACTGGTAACCACACTTTGACCACGCACCTCCCAGGCTCTAGCGCAAATCGAAAACGCAATCTTTGCGCCTCCAGTTGGATCTAGCTACCAAACACGCGAGTGTTAATTACACACCCCTTTCGATGGAGGTGGGTTGCTCACCTCAGATAATACACGACCAAGAGTAAGGAGTTTTGTAAATGCAGCTCCGAATCTACCTGATGTCTTCAGGGCTTCCCGCCGTTCCTCCATTTGCTGGACTTTGGCCAATGCGCCCGTATACTCTCGTTTGGCCTAAATAGTGAAGTTTGTCATGTGTAGGTTTTTACAATAATTTCTCACCTCGTCTTCGCTCAAGAATACCACTTTCAGAGTGAACGTCCCGTTATAACATCCTGTGAAACCAGCTCCGAGTTAACGGCAGCACATTTCCTATAAAAGGACTTGTACCTATCGTTACGGTATCCCGATTAACCATTTGTGACATCGGGCACGTGGCAAATCCTGTGCGATCTTGGGAAAACCGGTGGACTTCCGTGACTTGAAATGTCACATTCGACCCATCGTGGAGATCACTACAAGGCGGCCGACGTTATCACCATGACCGACGCCAGGAGGAATACGCCGCTTGCCAAGGTAACATTAGGTCCCTCCAAATCAGAACCCGCTCCCTTTCGATTATTGGGGGTTCGTGCACCACATCACCATCGACTAGGATCCTAATCTTGGTTGGCCAGCTCGACTTGGTTGGCGTCAGCTCGATTTCTGTCAAAGTAAGCTACTAAATATGTTCATTGCAGCATTTCCAACCGCACATATACGTACGTTGTAAATGGCGACGAGAGATTTTGACGTCCTGGGTTAGATTCTTGGATGTCATGGTGGTGGCTCCGAGGTATCGCCGAGCACAGCCAGTCGTTAATAATCACCGAACTGCTTACCAATCATAGAATGTAGGAGCATAACAGCTCCAAATAAGACACATTGAGTTGAGCAGCGTTCCCCATCGTCTAGACATAATCGCCCCAAGCCTCCTCAAGCGAACCATAGCTCGGATTATGAAATCAAGAAATGTCCCCTCTCCCCCCTATGTGCAAATGACTGCTGTCAATAAGCTGCTCGGCGGGTGCTAAAGCAGCGTTTAGAGGGGTTCTCACTGTCTCGGGGAGGCAAATATAAGAAAAATAGCCAATAGTAATATCCCAATTGAGCTCACTTTACTCACGGTACCATTTATGCGCACTGGGCAAGGGCACCAACTCGCTGAAACAACCCAAGGTTGAAGGCTCATGGGCACAGCAGTTACGACAGGGTGACTTAAGATAGTACCCCTAATTAGGCGTTTGACTGATATACTTATACCACTTGAATACCCATGAACGGATGAACGTTCGTGTGACGCGTCGGCTCCACAAATGGACTGTTAACAAACCCCGGCGTTGGTGGGGTTCTTAACGACACTTATATTTAGGCCTTGTCTTGGATAGGAATATCGGCTCTTGTACCCCGAGCGAATCGCATCGCTAATTCGCTCATCCTTGGCTTGCTCTGCAGCAGATTCGTTGGACTGGTCCCCCCCTCCCATCTGTTGTTGCGCAAGGTCAACACCTAGAGAGGGAGCCCTGGTCAGCTCCCGGTATCCGGCGGAACACACAAACGAGACGTATTTCGCCCAAAGGGGCAGTGGGGACAGACCTGTATCAAGCAAGTCTGGGAGAAGTAGAAGAATTGTATTAGTCGGGCACAAGGGACTGTAGTGCAAGCTTCAGTATCCGCCCACCTTCCTTCTGCTCGCCCTGTTGACCACCAGCCAATGTGTTGTTAATGGTGTCCACGACAGTTTAGTTTTAACAGGAAAATATTGAGTGTAGATAGCATTCTTCACGGGGTTATATGTATTTTTCAGGCACGTGTGATGTCACCTATAACCAGTGACCCCACGTCATTTATTCCCGCTGGTGGAGTTTTCTTGTTGCGAACGCGGCATCAATTCTGGCGCGCGTGGTCGGGAAGCATATAAGCCTTGCTTCCTGCCGGGAAGGTAAAACAAGAGTTGGTCGCAAACACGATGCGGTGGAAACCATGAAAAGTGAACCAGGTTATATGCGTACAGTGTTGCCAAGATTGAATAAGCTACATAAAATCCAGGCTCTAATGGGGCCCGAAAAAAAAAACTCCACAAAAGTGCCCCATTTATCCTTTCCTCTGTCTCTTCCTCCGTCCACTTTCCCCGCCTCCATCCACGCTCTCACCCAACCCTGCCCTGCTTACCGCAGCCATCCTCACTTTCTCCGGCACCTTTTCCCAGTAGTTCACCTCTCTAATCCCACTCACGATCTCTGCTTCAATCGCCGTCCCCTTTTCGCATGGTTGTCCGTCAGAGTCCAGCCCGTCCCGTTGGGTAAGTGGGTGGGAGGTAAAGTGTGTGGCGAGAGTAAATGCATTTGCCGGAGCACGGAGGCGGATGTGTGCCTGAGTCATGAAGGGATAGTAAGATTGGGCTTTGTAGGGCGAGATGAAAGACTTACGCTGTCAACACCTTTTTGAAAGTCTAAATATTCTATGTTATCTCCTGAGCCATCCGGGAATGCGCGACCGAACAGCGTTTTGAGAGTTGTCTTGTTCGTCTCAGGGTGGAGTCGGCGAGCGAAGACCAAGATTCCTGGAGGGAAAGGTGGAGGACGGGTGACACGTGACGGTTTAGGATGTGTAACGGGCGGGACGGGCGCTTGGGCGGGGGATGAGGGCGAGGGTTGTCTGTCGTGAGCAGGGGGCCGGCGCTCGGGTTTCGGATTTTGTCGAAGAATGCGGGCTTGATGGTCTACGTATTCCGATTTGAGCGTATCCCAGCGTGCCCTGAATGATTAAGATATAAACTGACGTTAAATGATGATAGCAAGAGTCACGTACTTGGTAATCGAGCGGAACCCAGATGACATTGCTGCCGCTGCAGCCTCTTCCGGGCTCCATTTCCCAGCTGCCTGTTCGCTGGGACCGGGCACGCCCTTCGATTTTGTTACTGAATTCCAGGACCAACGTCTACTAAACGCCTGAGCCAATTCTACGGTAGAAAACACCACGAAAGCCTGCCCACGGAATCGCTGCGCCGTGTCGAGAGGGCGTCCTGCGATGGTAGGCTCCGCCATCGGAACGAACGCGTCTTGCACGACTTGAGATTCTGAGGGTTGTTCGTTGGGATGGTGGGTACGAGCGAGAGCTGTAATATAGTGATATAGTGCCCAAACTGAGCGGACTGTAGGCGGGACACGTTCCTAAGCAGTCAGGCTTTAGGTTGTATTTGGGACAATGATCATGGTTCAAGGAGACTTACAACGTACACCATTCGTGCCTCCCACTCCCCCTCCTCCATACTTGCCAACTCATCCATCCACCCCTCTTTCCTGCCCTCCCACGCTTTACATCGCAATTCATACCCCCCAGCAGCTCCCACCCATCCCGAGGACGTTTTACCTCTCCACGCGGCGTTGCTCGGCGTACGAATTTTCATTCGTGATTCGAACGCGCCAGATCCGTACGTACGAAGCGCGTTGACAAGCGCAGCGTCTGGAAGGCGTGTGCTATATTCGCCTAGGTAAGGTACGAGGAAAGGGTGGTCGTGGAGACGTGAAAAGGGAATGTCTGTAGTCGTATGTAGGTTAGCAGAAACCGAGTCTCGAGACAACGAAGGAATACTTACACCAGTCTTGTGTCTCTGAGACGCGCCGGAAAAGAGACTCCGTCCTCCATAAAGACAGATCTGATAGTGCAAGCTCTAGCCGTGCAGCAATTTCGGATTGTGTTTGCTCTTGCTGAGATTTGGTGCTGGAACCGTTGGCGACTTTTGACCCCTTCGTCAGCGGAGACGTCGATTGCTTGTCGTCGCTATCAAAGCCCGAGCCTGAACTAGATTCGGAGTCCGAGGTGGATGTAGAACCGTCATCTTCATGCGAGTCGTCAAAGTCGGCGGCATCCGGGGGTTTGTTCTCGCTCTGTTCGTCGACCCGAATAACGCGCTTTTTCGAGCTGGAAGGCCCAGATTGCGATTTGGCAGAAACAGAGGTAGCAGGACGACTGTCGCAGCTGGTCGGAGACTCTGCAGACTTTGGGACGCGTTTCGCAAGACTCCGAGGTAGAAACATCCCAAGGAGGAATCAAGAGCAGACTCGCATCCGCTGGCGCTTAGCTCAGGAACAAGTCGCCAAACGTTCGGTTGGAAGCTTGTTTTAAACTCATCAGGAAAATCCACCTCGAGTGGCAAGACCTTGTAAACGATATTCAATGGGCTTATCTGCGCCGTATCCCATGTAATATACATTAGCCTAAAAT
>WSTK01000986.1:0-11347 GCA_019616945.1 Ceratobasidium sp. 414 | reverse complement strand
CCTGGAACCATACAAACGGCCTGGAACCATACAAACGGCCAGGAACTATCCAAACGGCCTAGAATTGAGGGCGCTCAATAGAGTGCCACTATTCAGTAGACCTTTTTCTCGACCCTCCAAGCTAGAATTGAGGGCGTCCATTGCTGATGAACTAGCTACATCCCCGAATTTCAAATATTATTACGAAACTTAGGCCGCTGATACCGTTTGGTGGAACTCTGCCAACTTGGGACCGGCTACACTTGAAACCAAATGCGCTCTCCAGAATTGGATTGAATTGAATCGATTAACTTGAACCCTCCAACTGCTACACTAGCGTTATCCCTGCTAAGGTATCGCCGGGGGTTATTCTGCGTCTCTGCATAAGTACGTAGAGCGCCTTACAAAAGGCACTTGGATATGCTACAAGATTAATTTACGGTGTACTACGATCTCAAAGTTCCTTGCGGTGGATGCGCTCCAGCGCTTAGCTTGACCCGATTGAGCGCCGAGCTGACTCAGCTGAAGGGATCCTTGTTCGAACAAACATCTCCCGACGACAATGAGTGGGCGCTACTCGCGGCCCACTTCACGCGCGACACTACCCCAGGCTCAAACTTATACTAAAGTGAGCTGAGGCATAACAGTCATACGAACTTACTAACCCCCAATAGCGGTCAGGGGATGCTCGTAAGCTCGATACCCCCTGTCCGAATGCCGTTTAACAGTCACCAGGTCCTCAAGACGCGTCGTTTGCGGCCGAAAACTCTTTCGTGAATGCACCTCTCAACTCTCGACTTAACACTGCGCCTACCCGGGAGCAGCGGGATAAAGCTCCTCCACTACGCGACCTATCATTAGAAATCCAAGAGGCGCTTATTCTCGAGGATATGCTTTCTGTCCTTCTTGGCATCGAGGGTGTTTATATCATTCAAACAGGAGTGGGGGATCCAGCCCAATTTACAGTCGATGCTGGTCTCGATCCTGCTTTGAGAGACCTGGTTGGGAGAATGTTGCCGATTGCGACGCACTATTGTGCGACTGTCGCATTTGCCGAGGCGCGTGCACACATCGAGTTTGGATCTGTGTGTCATGCTCTGTGCGCTGCGGTGCGCTCGGTTCTCAAGGTTCGTTTGGTGTTTTATTAGTTTGCGCTTGACCTTATATTGGTTGGCAGGACTATACCACTCTGGTAACCCAACTAGAACACCTCTTCCACACCTCTCCCGCCTTTTCACTCCAACAGCTGTGGTTCCACATCCACCCAGCTCTGCGGAATCTTTCTCTTATCCATGATATCGCGGACAACATAGTCTCTCCGCGCACTGCATCGCTCACCCCGTCCTCGTCTGCTGCGTCGGACGATGAACAAGACGAAGAAGAGAGAAGAAGAGATGAGGAGCTTGGGTTAGGCGGAGTAAAGGCAGTGCTGATGGGTGTAGGAGCGGGTATTGAGGAAGCTGGAAGCGTCAAGGGAGGTGAAGTGTTGGGAATTTTGTGGGATCGGTGGGTGGCAATGAGCGGGTGAGTCGTATAACTGTTTTGGGCTTGGCGTCATCTTTAACTGCTACTATGAACCGTTTTTGACGAATATTGCATTTCTCCCGTGTAGTGATCCACCAGCCTCGGCACTTCTTCGTACGCTCCTGTCCGCCGCATCTGCGCCATACGCCCAGATCCTTCGCACATGGACACATCACGGGACGTTGCACGATCCACACGGTGAATTCTTCGTTCGCGCGAGGGTGGGCGCCGGCGAGGTTGACACGAGAGGGAAGAACAAGGAGGATTATACGGACGAATATTGGGAGAGAAGATACACGGTACGCCCTTGACCATCGAATTATAGTATGCCACCGAATTAACACCCTGGTCAGTTGCGTGACGGCTCTCATGCGCCACACCCCTCGACCGCTGCAACTTCTTCTACTACGCCGTCAGCACTTTCCGCAGCCCCTCCTCCCTCAGCGCTAGTTCCGCGCCCTCGCGTACCCGGGGGGAGACTCCCGGGTGGGGCATGCGTCCCACCTCCGCTCGAGTCATGGAAACACAAGGTCCTACTCGCTGGGAAATACCTAAACGTTGTGCGGGAATGGGGTGGAGACGCCGCTGGCGTCCGAAACGGACTCAAAGAACTGGAAGACAAAGAAAGGAAGCGACGTGAGGGACAAGAGAATGAGAACGACCGAGGTGACGGGGAAGGAACTGAACGGGGCGCTTCCCGCATGAGCAACCGCCGGCTGAAGGAGTCTACAGCTGGGAAAAGCAAAAGCAAGGCCAGTGCTGAGGATAGCGAGGCGGATGATGGTGCGATGGATAGTGCGCCATTTTATCGATCCGTGGAGGATGCGTACACATATGCGAACCGAACGTTGCTGAAAGTGTTGATGGAGGATCAAATGTTAATCCCTCGGTTACGGTGAGTGACCTTGTATATCTTCACCACCTCATTAACGGTCATATTCGCAAAGATCTCTTAAATATTATTTCTTCCTACCCCGCTCATCCTTCCTCACCCACTTTCTCGACCTCGCGCACCTCGAGCTCCGTAAACCTCCTAAAAGCGCTAACCTCGTCAAACTCCAAAGTCTCCTGGAGCTAGCAATCAGCGGCCCCGAGGAGCCTGCCGGGTTCGGCTCGGCGGCCGTCGTAGCTGGCGTCGGCGGAAATGCGTCTGGTCCAAGCGGCGGCAGCACCATCGAGACCCCCTCTTTCCGGGAAGACGTTAAAGTCAGCATGGCTTCGTCTGGCCTGTACGAGTGGCTGCTCAAGGTCGTGAGCGTGAGTGGCGCGATTGACGACGGAGGTGGAGAGGATCAGTTTGCTGCATCGCGAAAGGGAAAGGGGAAGGATGGAAAGGAAGATAAGAAGAAAAAAGCTGCGCCTGCGTTGGATCATTTGACGTTGGATTATACGGTGCCATTCCCTCTGTCTTTGGTCATTTCAAGGAAAACGATTCTGAGGTACCAGCTATTGTTTCGGTGAGTCCAAGCGGGTTATTAGGGCTCAAATGTCTAACCGGCGATTTTAGGTTCCTTCTGCATCTAAAGCATGTTGAACAGATGCTCGGTGGGATGTGGGTAGAACAAATGCTAGGAGCTTGGCGACGACCCGTCACGGCCCGCCCTGCCGGTCCCGAATCCCGCTCCGTCAGCCGTGCTGAGAGTCGCGCAAGTCACCACTCTGGCCCTCCTTCTGCTCACCCCACCAACCCAGGCGCCCAGTCCAGCCTACCCAATACGGTCCCAAACCCCAACCACCCGCACAGCTCGCACTACCCCACGTCCCTTCACGCCGATTTCGAGCGCTGGCGCCGGCGCGTGTTTCTGTTGAGAGCGCGGATGTTGGCTTTTATTCAGCAGATTTTGGCGTTTGCGACGTTTGAGGTGTTGGAGCCAAATTGGCGCGCGTTGGAGAAACGGTTGGAGCGCGTCGTGACGGTGGACCAGGTGTTGAGGGATCATGTGGATTTTTTGGATACGTGCCTGAAGGAGTGCATGTTGACGAGCGCGAAGCTCCTGAGGGTGAGTACCAGGTTGAAGGACGATGACTGGGCGAAGGGCTAATATAAGTAATGTTAGGTCTACTCGAACTTGCTTGTGACGATTTCGATGTTCGCCCAGTACGCGTCATCGTTTACTCGTTCGGCTCGGGATATATTGGCGGCGCTAGACCAAGAAGGAAATACCGGCGGGAAGACCGTGAATATGCAAAAGGAGTGGTCGTTTTTGAGCCGATTTGAGCAGAATTTCAATCATTCGTTCAGGGTGAGCTTTCTGGTTGTTGCTGTTGGGCGAATACTGATTCGGGTTGGAAGGTTCATTTGGACGTTGTTTCGTTCTATGCGTCGAGCGAGAACGTCACATTATTGTCGTTGGTTACTCGATTAAACAGCGTGCGGAGTATGCAGTAGGGCGTGTTTGTAGTTTCTTCCAGCGTCGTGATCTTGGGTGTTCGCGGGAGTTATACGGAGGTACGTGGAATCCTTGGAGTTTTGGGCAACCGGCTGAGCAGTCACTCGGCCGATTGATGGTAGATAATGAGTGTATTATATCAAGTACTTTAAAACTAGAAGCGGCCCGCCTCGGGGCCACTGACCTTGCCTCTGTCATTTAGCATATGTGTGACTGAGCTCGGGTCTACGCAGACATAAACTACACATTTGAGTAAACAGGCCAATTAAATTCTTGTTTTACAGATATTTGGAACGCAGGACAAGCGTTCGGTCACCAGAATACAAGCTACCGGGAGTCCTGGCCGACCTGAATATCGCCAACCGAGCGCGGGGAACGGTGAAGCGATAATCGTCACAGACGAGGGCGCTCGCAAGAGTGGGGGTGGATATATCCAGGACCTGGCACGACCTCAAATCTGTGTTCTCGTAGGGCTGGCATGAATGAAGCCTCGAGCTCTACCCGGCTTGGAACAAGGGTCATTCCGATTCAGAGCAGTTTTCAACTCAAGCGACCGAACAGACAAAAACTTACTTGACAGAGAGACCAGCTCCGTTTGGCATCCACGCGTTCACAGACTACTGTGTGCAGGGCCAGACAGCCCCGTATATCACCATGGACCTGACCACCCTGCCATTCGGAGGGTTAACTCAGTCCAATTGGTACGTGGTTCTGAGTTGAAGTCGAACGAACAGGATGGTGTGACTGTGAGTGTTCGATGACAAGTTGTTCACAATGCCACCAGACAAGCATCTTGCGGCTGAAGACAAACGACTCAAAAAGTTAGATTTAAAAACAGGTAGCAGTAAGTCGAATCTTCAGCCGATAGCAAGATCAAACTAACGTCGAAGCAGAATATAGTACTAGGAGCTAATTTGAGGCGTTAGGGGGGGCTGGATGTGACGAGGCTCAGCCAAATATAGGTTGGCGAGCGAGGTTGACAGCTGCGCAGTCTTCGCAGCATCGAAAAAGCGCAAGACCCATAAAAATGTTGAGGGAGCGTGTAGCCTGCACTAACTAGAAGCGGCCCGCCTCGGGGCCACTGACCTTGCCTCTGTCATTTAGCATATATGTGACTGAGCTCGGTTTACGCAGACATAAACTACACATTTAGGTAAACAGGCCAATGGTCACCAGAATACAAGCTACTGGGAGTCCTGGCCGAGCTGAATATCGCCAACCGAGCGTGGGGAATGGTGAAGCGATAATCGTCACAGATGGGGGCGCTCGCGAGTGGGGGTGGATATATCCAGGACCTGGCACGACCTCCAATCTGTGTTCTCGTAGGGCTGGCATGAATGAAGCCTAGAGCTCTACCCGGCTTGGAACAAGGGTCATTCCGATTTAGAGCAGTTTTCAACTCAAGCAACCGAACAGACAAAAACTTACTTAACAGAGAGACCAGCTCCGTTTGGCATCCACGCGTTCACAGAAAGCATCTTGCGGCTAAAGACAAACGACTCAAAAAGCTAGATTTAGAAACAGGTAGCAGTAAGTCGAATCTTCAGCTGATAGCAAGATCAAACTAATGTCGAAGCAGGATATAGTACTAGGAGCTAATTCGAGGCGTTGGGGGGGCTGGATGTGACGAGGCTCAGCCAAATATAGGTTGGCGGGCAAGATTGACAGCTGTGCAGTCTTCGCAGCATCGAAAAAGCGCAAGACCCATAAAAATGTTGAGGGAGCGTGTAGCCTGCACTGACATGGAGGAGCTGGCTTTGCTAGATGTGGTCGATTTCTTGAGCTCTAAGCGCTGAAACCGTGGTTTGCGGATTTGAGCGTCTTAATTTACGGGGGGGGGAGTGACCTTGCAGAAGCAAGGTGACATTTCCATGGACTCGGCCCCACGTCAACCGTCATTCACGCGACAACACGGGACCAGCCTGACCTCGTTCTATTCCTGCTCTTCTTTCGAGCCGCTTCGGCAAAACAAGTACATGCAGATACTGACAAATCGGCTCAACAATACAAAGCGCATAAAGTGAGTATGTTTGACCTCTCTCCTTGGTCTTCAATTCTCCCACTGACTTGTTGCGGACTTTGGATAACTTTGAATGGCTTGACCAAGTCACCGCCACAATTGCGGAGGCTGGATCGAAGTATGACAATGCTGTGCCTAAGATCATGGATATTGGTCATGTGATAAAATTAGGTCGATAAGTGCACTTTAGGTTCAACACGGATATAAATAGATCCGATCCTCGTGTCCATATAAACGCACGTCCACGGGTCGAGTTCGTCTTGTCTCCCTCGCCTTTCCCAATCTGTATCCACCACCGTTCATTATGAGAGCACGTTCCGTTGCCGTATTGTCTCTAGTGGCTGTGGCTTCTGCACTCCAGCTGCCACGCCAAGCCACCTCTTCAGCGGGTATGTTTGCCGATTTTTTATACCCAACTTGACTAACACTCCGCCTAGGCCCAGTCTCACTTGCATCGACGAATCCGACGGCGATCCCGATTTCCTCTATTTACGCCAGCATGCCAACTCAGGGAACCACCGCGTTGGATACGACTTATACAGCAGGCGCGACGCCCCCCGTCAGCGGTGCCCCAGCCCTCCCGACTGGTGAGCAGGGCGAATCAGTTTTGGCTAGGGATACTAACGAGGTTGTTTTAGCGGTAATTGTTCCGACTAACTATCCCGCTCTCGATCAAGTCCCGCCTATCAATAGCCCCCAAGTGCAGCAATGGATCAAGGACGTGCAAAACTCTGGCGTCTTCATCCCTGGCCTTACACCCACTCAAGCAGGAGGTGCGAAATTTTGGTGTTTAAACTTTAGCGGCAATGACTCAGCGTAAATATAGGCTGTAGCGATCCGGCAAATGCCGCTGCTCTTGCAAATGCAAGCGCCACTGGAAGCTGTTGGTGGACTTGTGGAGGCTGCTCGCGCTCTACCGATATCACGACATGTCCCGACAAGCGTGAGTATTCCAACACATCAAACCAAATACGCCCGATCTAACGACCCGATTTAGAAACATGGGGCGTTTCCTATGATGACGGACCTTCACCATATACCCCCAACCTCCTCCAATACCTCGATCAACAACAGCTAAAATCAACATTCTTCATCGTCGGCTCCCGTGCCATCTCCCGTCCCCAAATTCTCCAGACCGAATACATGGGCGGCCACCAGCTCTCAGTTCACACCTGGTCCCACCCCTCGCTCACCACTCTCACAACCGAGCAAATCATAGCCGAGCTAGGCTGGACCAAAAAAGCGATCAAGGATATTACCGGAGTTACTCCAAACACGATGCGTCCTCCATATGGCGATATCGATGACCGAGTTCGCGCAATCTCCAAGGCTATGGGTCTCACTCCTATCATCTGGACGAGCGTCGGCGGGACTGATTTCGATACCAACGACTGGCACGTTCCGAGCGGGCTGTCGTCCCAGGCCGTGCTCTCGTCGTTTGAGGCGATCCTCACCGAGGCCAGCTCGATGAACACTGGGTTTATTGTATTGTCCCACGATCTCTATCAGCAGACGGTGGATCTGGCTACAGGGTATATCATCCCGGACGCACTGGCGCGTGGATTCCACCTTCAAAATATCATCACGTGTATGAAGAAGCCTCTCTCCGAAGCTTACATCGAGACTAGCAGTAACGGCACCAGCCCCGCCAGTACAGGGACCACGCCCGCCGCTGGCTCATCAGAAACCAAGAGCGGCACCGTCGCACCAACGGCCACTGCCAAAGCTTCTTCAACTGGCAGCGCGGCTCAAGTTTCCGCCAGTGTAGCTACCCTGTTCTTCTTTACTGGACTTTGCGCGCTCGGCCTGTTTTGATCATCAGACTTTTTTATATTTTTGGAATGACTTTCAGTGTCTCGTGCTTTGACACTCGTTTCCTGTATCAGCCTTACAGTATGCTTTCTTTGTAATGGACTTCTGACTTGGACTTGACAATAGGCTTTGCTGGCTTGGCTTGTTGACCAACTTTGATGAATCATTATCGGTGGTGCAATATAGCTTATCAACCACCTCATTTTTGCATACGTCATGCGCTGGTCAGATATCACAAACCTTGATGGCCCACGGCCTGCCTTGGCCGTATCGTGGTTCAGTGCCACCCGCTCACAAGGGTATCTCGGCCGGAGTGAAGCACCCAGGGAGCCACTCACCCAACTCACATACATGGGCCAACCGTGGGAAAACACGGTTGGCTCCTTCGGCGAACCACGTCGTCGCCGTATACTATCATTCGCTCGCGCTACGTGCTCTCCCGCTCCTTTTCCCACCCGCCTCCCGTATCTTGTCGTGTGGCCAAATCTGGCCCACCAATGTTGGCTCTATACGCCCTCGGGCTGCTCTCTCTATATGCACGGACATCGGCCACGAATTGCCGATAGGCGGGCACAGAGCCCGAGATTATCAAGATGACCCCGCACAACCTATGGCGGATGACTGGTCAGGTATATATGTCGCGACCTTCTCCCCTGTTGCAGCACCAACCTTTCAACTCTCCGTCGCCATGCACCTCAAGTATACTTCAGCTCTACTTTCATTCGCACCCGCCGTTCTGGGTGCATACGATGTTCGGCCCTTCAAGATCAATTTGTCTTCCAAAGTACCCCATCTGAAAGACCTAGTTCAGCGCACGAAACTGCCTTCGTACTCGGTCCTCGGCAGTTCTGGCGCTGGGGTTGGTCTTTCCTGGCTCAAGGACCGGCAGTCAGATTGGTTGAGCACCTACGACTGGAGTAAGGAGGAGGCTGCATTGAACAAGTGGGTAGTTTTCTCGCCTAGACTTCTCTCCTGGTCTGAAGACGGCGGAATTGTGTAGGTTCAACCATTCGACAGTGGACATTGGGAATATTACGGTTCATTTTATTCACCAACGCTCGTCGGATCCAAAGGCAATCCCGCTACTCTTGACTCATGGGTGGCCTGGTTCATTCTACGAGTTTCACAACGTCATCACGCCTCTTAGTAATCCCGGAAAAGACTCCAATGTTTCGTAAGTAGCATGTTATGCTTCGATAGTCTGGTACTCATACATTGCGTTGCTAGCTTCCATGTTATCGTGCCCTCGATGCCCGGATATGGGTTCTCGTCGCCAGCGCCCGTTGGCTGGAACATTAACAAGACTGCAGATTTATTTGACACTCTTATCACCAAGGCCCTGAACTACAAGTCCTACGTCGCTGCTGGGGGCGACTGGGTGAGTGGATCAACCGAACCGATAGCGTACAATGCTCATTACTTGAGCGAATAGGGATCGGGAGTAACCTGGGGTATTCACAACAACCACGCCGACAACGCCCGCGCCGTGTATGCATTGCATTTTCATCGTTATACTGTCGCATTTCACTGACTATATGCGCTAATAGGTTGTACATCGGACTACTCCCACAGTTTGCCCCTACCTATGACGTCATCGCAAACGACCCACAATTCGCCAACGAAACTGGATCGCTCACGGAAGATCAAAAGAAACGCCTCGACAACAACGCTATTTTCACTGCTACTGGTAATGGATACTTTATCGAACAGGCTACCCGGGTAAGCTCAACCTTGTCCGGCAATTGTGTGATCCAGTGTTTCCTGACGATGTATGCGTTCCATGATGGTCTAGCCAGCGACTATTGGTCTAGCTTTGTACGACAACCCGATAGGACAGTTGGCTTGGATAGGACAACAGTTTCTTCAGTGTTAGTACATTTATTCGCGCTTGCCGGCAATGATTGGTCCTGATCCTACGCACAGTGTCTGATCCTCAATACGGCGTCCCTCCTTCCACCATCACCAATAACACTATTTTGACGGCGGTATCGATCTACTACCTTACCGGAACGTTCGAAACCTCGGTGAACATTTACTTTCAAAACCCGAACATATTCAGCCCAACGATGATTCACGCGTCTACTAACGTCCCCATGGGATACGCCGTATACTATTATGACCTAGAGTACGTAGACACACTGCGATTCGGTTGGGAAGAGGAACTGATTGTTACTTTGTTAGGTACTACCCAGAATTTTACGTCTCGAAGCTTGGTAATCTTGTCTATTATGCAGGTAAGTCAACTACCTAAGAGCCAATATATGTCCTCGAGCTGACTTTTACTTGAGATCATCTTCGAGGGGGCCATTTCGCTGGGCTTGATAATCCCGTTGCTCTGATAAGTGATCTCCGAACGATGATGGGAAAGTGGTATCGCGAGTGAACGACTAATGGGCTTTAGGTTCGCTTCATTTGTATATGTATCCCACGTTTGCCTCAAATAATAAGCCTATATAGTATATGCGCATTACGTTATTCGTCTACACTACGGGTTGCAGCGAATCTGATTGCACGATTCGTGTAGTGTGCCTCAGTAATTTATATTAGTGACCGGAATGATTTATAGTACATATATTGGTAGCAGCAAAGGCGAGTCGTAGCGTACACGTATGCCAATTAAAGCGGCCGACAGGAGGAAATCAGAGCGATATATTCGACTATGGCTTAAAACACATTACCTTCAATTTCTTTTTCTTTTCTCATAAATAACTTCGTTTCGTTTTGGTCATTATGTCTTTAGTAAACAGCGCAGGGGGTCATCCAGAAACATTCCACCCCAAGTTCGTTTACGCTTCCTCTCTCTTCCTTCACTTCCACCATATTCCAAGTGCCGTTTACTAGCTGCACTCACATTAGCAAGATTTCCTCTCCCCTGTCATCCCTTTGGGTGACTCCGACTATCAATATTTGAGTTGAATTCAGCATTGCCGGCTCCAGACCGGTGGCGTTGCACCGTGCACAGTAGCACTGGATCTAGAGTCTCGCCTGTCCGGAGGTTCTGCTATCGCCAGAGCTCCACCAGGCGGTACCCGGTGCTGAGAGGGTGTGGGCGAAGGATTGCCGTTCGGCAGAGGGCCGGTTTGAGTGGTTGGTGGATTTGGAGATGGCGACGGCAAGTTCGAGTGACTACTGGTACTTGAGGAAGCACCAGTACTTGTTTTACTAGCAACCTTTTGATTGCCTTGCAGATCAGCATGTTAATTCAAACCAAGTTATCGGCTGGAGATTAGGATGTCGTGAGGAAATGTCTCCCATAGTAGACGATAGCGCAAAGATACGGGGGAGGCGTGACGTGACAGTTGTTTTATTGCCTCGTGTCCCGCACGTGTCATGGCACACATGTTTTAATAGCCTTTACTGTAAAAACAAATGTTTATTGTATTGTATATAAAAGCGCAGAATAAAACAATGTGAATGTGAGTGAAGAGGTGGAGTCTACGAGGCTCGGAGAGCCTCTATTTATGCCTACAAATCGCTCCGAGTCATACATGATTGGCACTGCGCATGTACTCGCGCTGACATAAAGTTTAAGAACAAACATCACGTGAATGACTCCCAGCCTGCCACACCCCTTTCCCATGACACGCGGCTCAGCTCATGAAATCTCAGAGGCCAAACGTGG
>WSTK01000985.1:0-11347 GCA_019616945.1 Ceratobasidium sp. 414 | reverse complement strand
CTGCCAATAAAGAAGACGAGTCAAGGAAACTGGCTACATCCTGAGTCAAGAGATGCGCAGCCTACAGCTGACGCATATACCTAGTCAGAAAGGAAGCAAAAGAAGGCGCACACAGCCTAAGGCTGGTGGCAAGAGGAGCGAGCCACGAGAAAAAGACACCGTCAGGGGTGAGTGAAGTGAACTCCTGACATTGTTCGCAGAGCACCTCCACATTTTGGATGCGAGAAAGCATGTAAACCACAAATTTCACAAACCATCAAGTGGAATACGTTAAGCAACCATGCACAACCGCCAATGATGTGTGAAACACTCATTAAATTGTCAGTTCAGAAAACTAGTAGGTGACCAGAGAGTTCCAGCTAAGTCCCTCCACACACACACAGTGATACCACATGACTTGCACCCTGGTTGTACAGGGCTAAACCAACGCATTACCGCATGTCCCACACTGCTGTTGCTTATACCACTAGCTCACATACAGCTAGACTGACAAAACAAGGTCTTCCAGGTCTGCATTGGGCACTCATACTCTATTTCCTGGCTTTGGCACTCGGTTGATGAGCACCAACGGAAGCATTGTGGAGGCTTTGAATAGATTGGATAGAAGGTATATCAGATGCTTCCTATGATGCTCAAGAGAACAAGCAGGTCTTACCAGTCACCAAAGACTGGGTGACTTGCTAGATGCATTGCATTTGGGATAGAGCTGGGGAGCCAGCATACTTTTGGGCGTAAGCATTCAAGTATGGAGTAAAAACTTAAGGAATAGGCCAATTTGTTAGAGAAGATCAGACAGGCACAGCTGTAGGCTGTGTAGTGTGTGGGTACATGGGCAGATGTGTCTCACACCATTTCCACAAGTAGTGAGGTCATGATACCCAGCGCCTCTGGCATGTGAAGGATGACGATCGAGAGTGGAGTGCCACGAAATGTCTAGCACTGCAGCAACAATACACTGGAGCATGCGCGCTCTGGTAGGTGACCAAGTAATGGCACCCATGGTTAACCTTCCATTCAAGGCTGTTCCATTGGGTTAGGCATGGCGCTCCATGACTACGCATAGGTGAAATCCGACAGCAATGAGGAATCACCGCCCAGTCCCACATCACTCAAATCCATGGTGCATTATGAGTCCCACCAGTGAGCAAAACGTCATGAGCCTACATATGTAACTGTGTGGATAGTACAACACAATAGTAATACAAAATCTAAGTTCCAAGCCCATGGGAATCAGTGCTCAGATGATCTGCCATTGGTCACATAAGGCCAGTCAACCACATAGAGCTTGTACAAAATTTGTTCTAGATACTTTTTTAACATCTGGCAAATAGTACACGGTGTGTGGTGTTGAGATAGTGACTCAGTTTGGATATGATATACCATTGGCAGAGTACATGTAGGTCTGTGGTCAGCATTGTTGGTAGGTGAGGCATAACAAAAACACCAGAAAAATCGAGCAACAGGTGGAAACAATAGGGAGATTGATGTGACAAAGATTGTGAGAGGTCAAACAATACAATGCTGGAATATATGAACCAGTCTTCTGTGTGACATGGCCTGAACCTAGGATTATACACAATCCATGGCCCACCATGGTAACGCCCAACCTGGAGCCCCCTCTTCGAAGCTTTCCCTGTTGCCCAAAGGTGATCCTTCATAACGCTGTCATGCAGGAATCCAGCATTCTGGCATCAAGGGTAACTGTATTGCATCAGATCCTATTTGTAAGCTGATGAGGGTCTGATGCAATTGAGTTACCCTTGATGCCAGAATGCAGGATTCCAGCACAACAGCCTTAGTCCTTCATGCACCAAGGCAACCACACCCACTCCCTGGTGGCATACTGCCTTGCCTCTTTCACCATTTGTATGGCCGCTTTTGGTGGAGCATATTTGATGAGTTTGCCCCACTGGTCCCAGGTGTTGAGCTGTGAAAGACCTTGTATCCAGGGCATATTGTCTTTCTTGTGGGAGGTAGGGAAATACGTATTGACCTTCTTCATCCATTTGTCGTAGTCCTTCCCATAATCGTGGTGAGAGACAAATATCTCGGGTGGCTTAGACACATTGGCGAAGATGGTGCTGGTGATGTCAACTAGCTCCTCAGCTTCAAGGGTGCACCAACAGCTCCCTTCCTCCTTCACCTCCTCCCCCTTGTTATTGTAGTGTATGGTGGATGGGCCGCCTTTAGGCTTGGCTCGGTTTGGAACCTTGGTAAATATTTGGACAGAAAGAGCATGGATGATGTCAGACACCTGTTGACTCAAGGAGGCTGGTGCCTCACACTCCTCGTTGTCATCATCCTGGGAGGAATAGTGTTCGCCTTCTTCCAAGTCATCGATGCAACCCTGAAACATGTCAGGGGCATCATCTACAGGCCTGGTGCGGATGCAGTGCTGCTTGTTGGGGTGACACGGTGGAAGGGGTTGAGCTTCTTGGATCTCATCACTGCCAACACCCCACAGGTTGTGTGGCTCGACAGTGCACACTCACTTCCCAGCACCAGCTCGAAAGAGTTGTAACACGTTCAATACACGACACCCCTCCTGTGACGAGGAACAGAAGTAAAGGATCTTCTCAGTTGTGAGAGTGTGGTGGCTCGAGATGCGTGGAACATGGTTGCCGTCAGAAGACAGGTACAGAGAGTGGAGGCAGTACATCCTTAGCAGCTGAATGGGGATGAGGGTGTTGTTGATTATTGTGTGGACAGATCCAGCATGGTTGATGTGGTCATAGTTACCACTGTCATCCAGACAGTTGACCAAAGAATTCAACATCCACACCAGGATGATCAACAGAGATCTGGCCACCAGCAAGTTGGTAACCATGAGCTGCCCTTGCCCCTTGATGGCCTCCATAGAGTAGTTAAGGACACTTGTCACCACAGTTGCCTTGTGCCACTGATAACCCCTGCACAGGACATCAGACTACATGATAGAGAATATGTTGGACATACCACCAGGCCGAGTTTCACACATAATAATGGCAAGAGGTTGCGATTGGGCAAGTAATACTGGTGTGGACATACAGATACATTTTAAACGGCACGTGCAACTCGATGCGAATGGCAGCAGGGTGGGAGGCCACAGAATCCAGGAAGGCCTGAGCCAAGGGTTGGCAGTGACAGTTGTGCACTTTCTGCCAGTTGGTGAGCACTTCAAGTGCCGACGTGTGCTTGGCCTTGTTGAGACCATTGGTATGATATGAAACACTCTTGTCTGTCATATGGGCTTGCAGATATTCATGACTGTCAGTGGCAGGGTGGGAAAAATCCATATGGAAGCCAGCAAAGTGGGCAATGTGTGCAATTTCATCCCTCTGATACCCACTGCCACCCATTTGCACCAAGCATTTGCACCAGTCGATTGTTTTGCCCGAAAAGCAATGGATTAACTTGGGATGCATATCCAACCTGACCATCAAGCAAACAGGTCACCCGTCGGGCCTGTGCGCACATGTGCTGATGGTCGTAGCGATGTCAAGGAACCATTCACCAGGAGCGAAGCAGGCAACTACAAGGTCACTAAGCAAGCTTACAATGGCATTGGTCCTCGGATTCCTGTGGTTAAATAAATTCCTATCTTAGGGGAGAAAGTGGTCAGCCAAGCTGACAAGAATGCCCAAGACGACATACTTGCGTCAGCCAGAGGTGCGCCTGCAGGGGGTGAGCAGATAAGTTCATGTTCTTCTTTAGGCCTTTGCCTTCCACCATGAGTATAAAGCCCTGAGTGAACACAAGGTTGGGATTGTTGCCTACCAGCTGCCTGATCTTGGCCATCCAATCATTGAAATCCTCACCATGGATCTCCCTTCTGGCCTGCTGAGGTTGCCTGATGTTTCGTGCCTGTGGCTCAGCTACATCCAGGTGGGGAGTGGCGCGAAACATCTCATTGTTGTATCACTGTGGCCACTGACGCCTTACATTCTCCAGCAGGGTTGTCATTGTTGCTGGCTGAATTGCATGGTTGTAGAGCAGCCATGGGTAGTGCTCGCCCACAAAGTTTGGCTGCCCCATATTTGCATGAGTCATCAATTAGAGCAGGAAAGCCAGTGTGCACTACCAAACAATTGATGGTGCTGAAATGAGTATTGGGTAACCTGTGAGGTGCAACATGCTGCGCAGGTTGGGTAAGTGAGCTGAAGATGTGGATGAGGGGAAGAACTCATGTGCTGCTCCCCATCCTCACCAATGAACATAATCAGGGTAATGTGAAGATGCACCGAGAGGGTCTGCTTCACATCCAGTGGCACATAATATAGGAAGGTCACCTTGTCTTTGATCAGGAAATAGCCAGCAACCATTCCTATGACTGAATCGATGTCACATACTGTGGTGATGTGCATGTCATTCAGTATTTTGCAGGTTTCCATATCGAGGCTGCCTCTGTTGGCTGGATCATCCTGGGCACTGCCCTCGATCTTATAGTGACCAGTCAAAGCGAAAATGTTGTGCTGGACATTCCCATCAGTGCACCAACCAAGCAAGTTGAATCTGCAATTCCAATCTTGGATGTTATATGGTTCAATAGGGCCAAGGTTGTAGTCCAATGTGGGCTTGATACGCAGCCCCTTGTCTAGGCCATCATTGGACATCACGATGGGGAGAGGGCAGAGGTAAAATTAAACAGAGCAGACAAGCAGAGGTTGTCACAAGCCATGAATGGCACCCCCTCTTTTTCTCTTTCTTTCTTTCTCTTTTCCTGTCTCGTGACGTGACTGCGGACTGGCAGATGACAGGCGACCTCTAGACTGATGTTTCTCACCGTTGACTCGCCTTGGAATGGCCGTTGACTGGCGTAGTTAGATGACTCATCTGTGTTCGCCTAGTATATATACAGCAGCAGACAAGCCTGGGTTCCCCAGCTTGTTCTGTCTCGTCACACATCCTCTCTAGGGAGCCACCTCCCTCTGACTTAGAACTCGCCACTTCCCTCCAGGACCAGCTTGGGAACTCCCTTTGGGATTCCAGCGCCTAGGTCCCTTCGGTCAGCCACGAGACCTCGACCCTCCTCAGGGCCTTCCTTGGCGCATGTCGCCGCTAATCCCTGCCTCCGCCACTCTTCGGCCCGACTAACCACGACTCCTTAGAGGGTCACGACAGAGGTGATGCGAAAGAATGAGCAATGCAGGGAGGAAAATGATGTGTGAGCGGCAGCATGGTAAGTAAGCTCCTTATACATGCTAGCTGTGTAGGCTGTTTGAAAATATGCCCACTGATCCCAAGGTTGTGGTTGCCACCAGAGTCAATACACTCATGGAGCATGGTGGCAGAGGCCCAGCAGGCCCTGAGTTAGTTATTTGTTATTTGTTGTTTGTTGTTTATCTATGCACAGACTCAATCCACCCCCTCTTTATTGAATGTTTTTCTTCTCAACAAGCGCAAATGGCAGGCCAACACACTGTAGGAATTCAGGGAACCTCCATGGTACCTGCCTGGGGTTCTACATTTAGTGCGACAGGAACGACATGTAGGTACTGACTCGGTTCCAATAGAACCCTGTTGTTGTGCAATGTGAAACACAAAAGAGGTACGATAATGTACTACATGACCAAATAAGTACCATCTGTAGTTTGGCTTGTACCATACTTGAGTTCCTGAGGTACTACTTGGAACTTCGAGTAGGTACTCCCCTGAACTCATTTCAAGTACTATTGGTACAACAAGTTGGTACTTATCGTACTATAAACGGGTTCTTCATGTACTATTATTAACTCTTATTTTTTGTGCTTCTTGGGTAGTTATCTTGTATTCGTTAGGGGTCGTGTGGATAAAACAATTTATACAAAAAACGTATTGGAAGTGAGAGGAAAAGATAAAGATTGTCAAATACACATGCACACTGCCTTCCTACTTAGCCTTCTTACTCATGGTCTTCTTTCACATGGTCTTCTTAGCAGTCCCAGCCTTGGTTGTATCCTTCGTGTCAGCTGCCTTAGCCTTCCCTTTCTTGGTTGCAGCCTTAGTCGTTGTGGTTGCGGCTGCAGTCTCAACCTTAGCTTTCGACTTGTCACCAGGAGTGGCTTTCGCCTTAGCCTACAATGAACATGTTACTCACTGCTTATTCACTTGGAAGGTAATGTCTTACCTGCTTCTTCCCCCTGCCCTTCTTGCCCTGCCCCCCTTTCGTACCAGCTGGCTCTACCTCCATTTCTTCTTCTGTAAGATCAGACTCGGACTCAGTATCAGGCTCGGTCTTCTTGACCTTGGATTTGGTTTGTGCCTTCTGTTTGACCTGGGGAGCGAGAACCTGATCGTGAGTCATGAAAGCAGGAAGGCAGGTCATGGACTCAGGGTCAAGGTCTTCAATGATCTTGCAGATGGCATCAGCATCGGTACTGGCAGAGTTGCGAGTGCCAGCAGGATCAGAGGCAGGGGCGGAGGTTGAAATTGTAGTTGAAACAGCAGTGGCAGCAGCGGCAGGCACATGAGAACTGGTGTGACCCATGTCTGGGGCTGAAGCAGAGGTAGCAGTGGTGGTAGTAGGAGTGTGAGAGCCAGAATGGGTGACACAAGGAACTGGAGCAGGGGTAGGGGCGACAGCGGGATTAGAGTTCTTGGCAGACGGGGTGCAAGTAGGGGTGGCAGCATGACTAGGGGCAGGGGCGGGGCGCATCTGAGGGCAAGGGTGAGAGGCAGCCAGGGCAGAAGTAGGAATGGCATCTGGGTGGGTTTGTTAGGAGCATCTGGGGTGACACTGTGGCCGTGATTGTGGTGGTCAGCCTGGCTGAGAACGGGAGTAGGAGGGGGAATGGGCATGGACTCCATCATCTCCATGTCCTTGTTGGCACCGCCTTCATCATTGTCGTCACTGTTGTCTTCGTTATCTTCATCGTCTTCATCAGCATCTTCATCTTCATCGTCGTCATCATGAGCATCTGGAAAATACAATGAATTAACAAGTTTGCGCAAGACAAATGAATTCAGCTTACCATTTCAGATTGACATCATACTTGTGTCATGCACAAGCATCTCAATAGGATCTTCATCTTCAGCATGGGTGACCTTGGGCCCTGTTCCTCCGTTTACCGGCACTGGTGCTGGCGCTGCCTCTGCTGGTGCAGGTGCTTGCTTTCCCCCTGCCTCCTTGCCATCAAGTGCATGCTTTGTTATCTGGGATGAGCTCTTCAGGACAATGAGCAAGAAGGCGTTTATTGGCCAGTATGGGTTGTCGAAATCACAGAACTTGGGGAACACCTTCAAGAGCTGGCAAATTCATGTTGGATTAATATAATAAATAAAGTTCATCGCTTACCTTGTCCTGAACACACGTGAGCTTGTTAGATGGTTGCTTTCCATATGGTTTTCTCATGTCTAGGTGGCACCGAATGCAACTGTGCTTAGTGACGCACTGCAGCTGGAGATTAGTTCTGTGCTAATAAAAAAAATGCAGCGCAACATACTCTTATAAGCTTGCATGGGGCCCTCTCAAGCCCAAGTACCTTTTGCATGTTAAATCTGTTCTTCCCACCCCTCCCAGCCATGCCTGGGGGCTTATCACTGAGCTTGAAGGTAATTTGTTCCAAGTGAGTAGCCTCAGAATCGACCAGTTCCACGTCCAATTTCAGACCGGCACCAGCACTAGCCATTGCCACAGCAAAGGCGTGCAACATGGCTTCCAAGTTAGCCAGGGGTATGGGAGCAAGTGCCAGTGCTGCAGGTGCTTTACCTTGGCCTGGGTCAGCGTGTACAAACTAATCAACAAAAATAATAATAATAATACCCGGAGCAGCGCCAGAGTACACAGTGGCTGGAGTGCAACATGGCGGTTAGTGGTTGGTGTGAGCTAGCTGAGAGCTTGACACAACTTACTGAAGCCGGCGAGCTGTTGTGCAAACACGAGCATCTCTGGGGGGAAGGTAGCCATGATATGAACAAGTCAAGGTTGATGTTGGAAGGGAGGTGAGAGAAGTGAAAGAGCGAATGGGTGCCTGCCTTTAGGGTGGGCAGCGGGACTAAAATGGCACTAATATAGTCTAATATAGTACAAATATGGGCCCAGGCTTTCATTTCAAATCACATTTGCTTTACTGTTTTGGTATGTAGAGCTGTTGTGTCACAATAAACAGCTCAAGGGGATGCATATATATTCTTTTCACAAGAACAGGACAAGGTACTCCAGAACACAAGCACATTCAAGTGTATACACACTGAGACAATGAGTATGACTGATGCAATGGGGGTAAACATGAACACTGAAAAGAAGAAAAAGATTAGATGCAGACAAGAAGAAAAAAGATTAAACACAGACAAGAAACATTGGACAAATTCAAACAGGCACTACTCCACCTTGGTCAAAGTCCCAGTGGGCCTGGCCACTCATCACTTCCCATGGCTCAGTGAAATCAGTGTACACCAAAGGGCTTTCGTTGGACATGTGTTCGGGACACACAAGTGGCATGTGCACATAGCCAAGATTGCTATCTGTCTGTGGCGTGATCATCTTGGCTGGGCTGCAATGCAGCACTGTGCGGTCAAATGACTGGAACGGCAGCAAGACTGGATGAGTGTGCATGATGGGCTCTGACGCAAGTTGCATTGAACTCCCCATTGTGGCAGTCAGGTATCCAACCGGACTCCCGCACAGTACCCCTCCCGGCTCGCTAACCATTTCAGGTGTTGGGACCCATGTGCTAAGTTTGTCATAGCCGTGCGGCGTGTCAGATTTGGAGCTGGTTTCAGATAGGGTGAGCAACAGTGTTGAACCTTGGGTGAATACAGTCAATAGGGGTGAACTGGACCAGGTGGGACTAGCATTCTCACGGAGACTGGACAAGGTTGGGTTCTCCCATCTGCCGGACTGGCCTCATGAAAACATTGAGGGCGGTGACATGGTGAGGGTCGAGTTGGCAGGCGAAGGATAATTGTGTGTGTGGGGGGCCGGCATGATGCATTTGTGCATGGCCTCTTGTCCGACCCAGAGGTGCCAGTTGTGGGCTGTACCCAGGGCGCACTTGCATTTTCCAACCTTGAGGGCTTCATGTCCACTTGGTCTGTAACAATAATGTTAGCCTCTGTTCATATCAATATAAAACACGGAAATGACACTTACTTTGCCGAAAAGGTGCTTGTCGGGCGACACAGCGCCTCAGTCACAGGCCATGCCAAGCTACACGCAGGTGGCTCCCGACTTGGATCTGTCCCCTCAACTCCTGAGACACCCTTGTGCATTGACACGCACTGTCGCCCTCATCGGGTCTTGGGACATTCAGGCAAACTCAGCCTGGGCGGGGATGTTGGGAGGCAGTATGCCTGTTCAGGATCATGCGCAAAGGGGCTGATGAGCTGACTACTGGTATATTGATGTGGGTTCGACTGTATCAGGTCCTCCTAATCGTTGTGGTCAGCACAGCGCCTGTAAATATTAATAGAGCAAATTACGCACTGTAGCTGAGCACTCGGAGCGATCAAGAATGGGGAAGCAGAGTGAGCAGGGTGGGGATGCGGCCGCACACAAGCCAAGCTGCACACTCGACCCATGAATGGTCATCTCCAGAACAACATTGGGGGGGATTTGTCGTTAATGCATAGGCCATGATGGTTAGGATCAACTGTAGGGTGGTGGGAAAGGAGATCAGCTTGTGACAATAAGTGTTCACTCACTGAGGCATGTCCCCTGCTGAGGCGAAACAGATGGGGCATACAGGAAGCTTGCCCCATGGCTGGGGTGTGTGTCATATGCACTACGAACAACAGAAATGTATTAGATGGGGCATGGAGCGTGGGTGGAATACGTACTAATAATACATATTTCAGGCAGTGGGCTGGGGTGCAGAGGACAGGTGGAAGGCACAGGTCACTCACATGCCCGAGTCCACTTAGCACCGTCCTCAACGTTAAAATGGCTCTGGGAATTCCTGATGATACACTCACCTCACGGCATGGACAAGTCTTCCGACTACGAGCACTCCGACCACGACTCAGATGGCCGCGCTGAGCCTGCTGTTAAGTGCCCATGTTGTGCCCAAATGATAAGCTGACGTCAAGCTGATCAGCACATCAAGGAGCTTGCTAACTGCCTTGTCTCGTCCAATGTCAAGATGAGCAACAGTGAAACCTCCGACTCTGGCAATGTTTCCATTCCCACTGATGACCCTGGCCCTGGCGCTGTTGAAGACTTGGACACTGGTGATAACCTAGGTGCTGGTGATAACGTCAGTGGAGATCAAGGTATGGTTATCACCAAGGCACACATGGTTATAGCAAGGCCTGGTGGTCTAGGGGTTGGCTCTCCCTGAACTCTCTGCTGATGTCAGCTGAAACTCCACCTTCAGTGTGTCTGCTGACAAAATCTCAGTTTATTCCTCAGCACCAGAGCAGGCGCCCATCGACGTTCCGAATTATGTTGACCCTGCGATTCTCCCATTGCTGGGTAAGTCATTTAATATTATATATCACGCCTCATGTACTAACATTTACATCCAGTGCCAATGTATCAGCTGCTCCGAAACCCTCCTGTTGCAGTCAATAATTGGGCAGATCCTGACGAGGATGAGGCATCTTAGGCCGATGATGAGGCATCTGAGGCCGACAACAGGGCATCCGAGGCCAATGACAAGGTGTCTATGGACCACAACGAGGCTCCGGAGTAAGTGGAATGGGAGGCACCCCCTGGGCTCAATCCCGACAATGAAGCTGATCTCGCTGATGACAAGCTCCGCATTTTGTTCAACGAAAACATGGAAGACTTGGAGGATGATGAATGGATTGAACTATGTAAGTTCATATATATATATATTACTCATTACGACTTGACATACTAACTTTATCTATTAGACTCTCGCATCTTGTCCAAGAAGGATTGGAAGACACTCGAGCTTTTGACAACTCGCCTGCACACCCATTTCTCATGCGAAACTTGGGACAACCTTCACCTTGGCGTCTGCCAGGAGCACGTGATCCCCTCTGAATTTGTCACTTGGCATCATCTTCGTATCCTCTCGGGCCTTGAGACTCGTGCCTATGATTGCTGTATCAATTCCTGCTGCTGCTTCCTGGGCAAGTATGCTGATCTCAACAAGTGTCCGTTCTGCAAGCAGAACCGGTACAATGCCCATGGCATGGCACAACATATTTTCCGTTACACCCCCCTCATTCCCCAACTCTGTGGCCTATTCCAGAACACTTCTATGTCTGCCAAACTTCGGTATCGGGCCAATTTTGAGCAGGAACGTGAGCCAAATGTTGTGAAGGATGTTTTCAATGGCAAGAACTACAGGAAGCTCTGGGAAACTCATGTTAACGCAGCTGGCGAGTACCATTTCTTCAGTAACCTAGACTCCTACCCAGTCTCTCCTCGCATGTCACGTGCTTTTTAAGGGTTCATGGGGAGCACGTTCATGCTCGGACG
>WSTK01000984.1:0-11347 GCA_019616945.1 Ceratobasidium sp. 414 | reverse complement strand
TTCGCCGTGTTGTGATTGGCGGCGATGGTATTCGGCGAGTAGACGGGACTGGATGTCAATCGATAAGCGTGTACCGTCGGTATCGGTCGCTTCGGGACGTTGAGGGATAACTGAAACAAGGATTTGCCACGATTCAGGCAGTGATACGAGGAGTTGCCGTATAAACTCGAGTTCTTTCAGCTGATCCGATGATTCGGCGAGGAGCGCAATGTTCAGATCATTAAATATTTTGCGCAGCTCCTTAATATGCGATTCGAGATTGTCGGCTTCGTTCATGCGCAAGGACGTAAATTTGTTGCGCAGCATTGTCATTGCCGCCACACCAAGGCTTTGGTATTGATTCTTGAGGACGTTCCAAGCGTCGGAAACCAGTGTCGCACGAGCGACATGGATCATCGGTCCTGTGTCGACGCGACGGCGCAAAGCGCCAAGGGCGGCCTTGTTCTTCCGGTCCCAAGTAGTTTGGTCGCTGCCGGCGGTCGATGGGCGTGGGGCAGTGCCCTCGACGATATCCCAGACCTCGACGTCTTGGAACATGTCTTCCATTTGGATACGCCAGACTTGATAATCGTCCTGGCCTTGAAGTTTTGATATAGAGTAATTCTTGTCGGCAATAATAATAACGTTTGCGCTTGAAGCGCTTGCCGAAACCACAGTAGGTTGCGTAGACATCGCGGGGGCAATCGAAAAAGGCAGAAGCGACGGGTATTGGATGTGATTGAACTATAATAAGTGAAGTAGGTCGTCGAAGGATAATCTTCGGAAATGGGTGACTGTATGCGCGTCCCAGAGTTGTTCGGAGAGGCCCAGTGGTCACGAGTAAAGACGTATTCGGTAGAACCGAGTTGGAGCGATAATATATGCTCGAGTGGACCGTTCTCGACTGTGTAAAAGTATGTGTCGGACGGAGAAGTGGTAAGGTGAGCTCAATAAGCGGCGGGGCTCATAACCTGTTGAAACAAATGGTTTCAATATGTAAATAACGCAGTGAATAAAGGCGTATGAGCTCAGTAAAGGCCCGATAAAAGATATGAAGGACACAAGTCGCAAGTCGCTGATAGACAGCCGACTGTTTCATTCAAGTTTATATACATAAAGGTACGGGAAATCTACGGACTGTATCTACTGTGTAAACGCACGTAAGGACAAAAGGGGACGGGAGCGAAGCGAACGGAGACAGATAGGAGAAAAGGACGGAGTATATGCGTTATTTACTCGGTCGGGTTCAACAAGCAGAAAGAGGCAGGCTTCCGGTCTTCGGGCTGGCTACGCTAAGCTGATTAGACAAATTGTCTGTCCTGGGACCCTCCTGTGCAACCTTCAATAGCCCCGATCCGAGCGCAGATTCAAGGTTATTGGCTGTTATGAATTCCATTGGAACACTTGGGGGAAAGGTTCGGCGTGGTGTACCAGAACCTGCGAGATCTGCCTCTTGAATGGGATATTTGAGAACATCCCGTAGATACAAGTTAGCACGAGCCACCAGAGTTGTTGGGGGCCAGGAGGGAATGTAACGTTGACCTCGGGGACCGTGTAATTCAATCCAGTCCTGCAGGCCCTGTGAGTAGTAGACGTTCATCGCGGGCACCGGAACATACAATATAGAACTTGGCTTTCATATCGATTGGGATCCCATCGAGAACGTCTTCGAATTTCGGTCGCAAATTGACTACTTCCCGCTGGAAAGCTGGGTGGTCAGCTCCGGGCCACGGAGGGGAGCAATCCAAAACTTTGGCATCAGATGGATATAGGTTTTGATGCTCGCTGCACGCGACCAGCACCGAGTAAGGAGCGTTGTGAAGGCCAGCCTGAGCGGAATCTTTACGAGTGACGTGTCAAAACGAAGCTAAAACTGGCAGGAGGCGGGAATACTCACATCGGTCAGCGTCGGCGGGCCATCCTACATGAATGACACATAATTCACGAGCCGTAACGGTCAAGTCAGAGTGAACCGTCTCGTGCAGAAGCAGAATAGACTTGGTTTGTTTGTTAAACGCTCTGCACAGACTATTCAGCCCGCTTGCTGTTGCGCGGGTTGCAGCATACACCGACGTGCCGGTAATGCCTTTGATCTACAAATTGTCATCTGGTGCCAGAGTTTGAGCCAGACCCGAGTAGCTCACGATTTTCTGAAACAGCATAATGGAGGGCAGCGGGCAATCCAGATAGCAGAGCACTTTGTCAAAGCTCTGTGCAAATATACAAACAACGGGAAGGACATCGGCCTCGGAATCTACCAGTAAGCTACGCTTAAATGGTGGTTCATGCTTCAGTAGTTCCGAGATAGGAATTTCGGACGCTCGGGGTGCTGCAGATTCTGCTTCGTCGGTCGGCGGGAGATCGGGCAGAGAATGGTTCGGAGTGGTGGGGCTTTCCAACCGGGAACGGACCGAATTATCTCGTAGCATGTTTTCTTCCAGCTGCCTCCTAATCAATGCTTGGATGTAGTCCTCGTCTTCCTCTGCCGTACGTTGGAACACTCGATAAGGTGTACATCGGATTGCCCATATCTAAGTACTCACCAGCAAAGTAGTCATTGTCATGGTCGATGTCAGGCTCTTTATCCAGTGGTTGTTTGTTCAGTTCACGCTCGCTGGGTGGCACATATTGCAACGGGGCAACTAGAGCAGGATCCGCGACGGGGGCAGGAGACTCGGACGTGACTAGATTCGCTAGGCTACTAGAATCGGCAAGTTGGCTAATGTCAAGACATTCCAGTTCATTACTAGCTTTCGAGAGCGCGTCCGCAGCTATAGACAAGGCTTGGGCGGCACTCGACAAGGTGGTTGCCGCATTGGCAAAACACGACGCGGCATGCCCGAAGCTCGTTAAAATTCCCTGGAGGTCCAAGTGGGAGTTCGGTAATTGGTTTTCAATAGGTTCTACGAGATTTGACATTCGTGACGCTGAGAAATACTGTGGGGTTGGTAAACGACTCGCGGTGGTTGAGTTTCGTCACAGATGTGTTGATTATGTCATCAGCCTGACAGCAGCTCCCCAAATTAGGCGCACAAAGATCTCGCCCCAGGAGCCTCCCGTGAGGCATCCGTTGAACTGGTGCTCCGCGCCGCACCCACGGTGGAGAGATTCAGATGTTGACCCGCATATATCTACGAATGGAGTCCAGGCGGAGGTCTGAATAACCGTCAGCGAGGGTTCGATCACAAGTTCCATCCAGAATATTATGTTTTGGGGCGCGAGAAACGCCCCCGCCCGTTTGGTTCGAATAAACTCTGGGGCTACGGAAACAAATTATGCTTGGGACATTAGGTTGAGGAAGGACCGATGAGAACGAATTATAGAAGGTGATCCATGCATGTGTGTAGTCTTGTTTTATTTAAAAAATCTTAATTTTATGTTATCAATGTAACCTGTGGCCAGATATCACAATTTGTGTGCGAAGTGGCTAGGGAGAGCCGTCTACCCTGCCCCATCGGATCGGTCCCCCTACTCCCCGAGCAATACCCGTTTGACGAGCCCCCACCCCTCGAACGTCCAACCACTCGTGGCTGGTTAAAAGCCTCAGAGAGATCATGCGCTTTGTGGTCGCTGGGATAATCCCCCTTCAACCTTGATTGAAGTAATCCGACGTCTTCAAGGTACCGGATCGAGAGCGCCCTGTATGAACGTGAAGCGGTTCTATCTCTAGTCACTCACCACATGTGTGTAGTCATATGGTTTGATCTATGAGAGATGGCAACCACTCTAATGATCGCAGACTGTGTGCGAGCCCAAGGTACAACAGAGTGCGAAATGCAGCCTTGGACATGGTGTAGCTGTAGTGAGAGACGTCCCGTTGAATTTGGTGGGATATTTCGAGTCAGCGCAGGGATGAGTCAGCGGGTAACACGCTGCAGGTCCGATTACAAAATGAGTAATTAGACAGCCCGAGCGGACGACAGAGCCCGACGCCGCCAAACAAAGGGCGATGTGGCGTGGAAAATGCTGACCAAGCGTGGGATCTGGGCTCGGGTATAGGGGCTTGTTCCGCGGAAGACCCTTGAGGTCCGCGGACCAGCGAGGGTTTGCTACACAGCCACCGTGACGAACAAGACAACGACAAGCACACCACCCCCGACCGCGCCCTGCCCACATCCCTTCAGGGCGAGCCACCATCTGCACCTGCTCTCTGCCGTCGACTGCGCCTGCATCGACGACGCACTCGGTCTTTGCGGCGGCCCACACGACAGCCCCGTGCTCGAACACGACTGCGCGAGCGACAACAAAGCCACTGCGGACGCTCCACTAGCCGACGATGAGAGAATCCAACTTTGCGTTTCCGCCGCAGAACCGGGCGTGCGTGTGCATCACCAGCCAACTGTATGATCGACGCGGTAAGCATCGGTACACGCTAATTGCCGCAGTCATTCACTTTCCTCTTTGTTTTCCTTGTCCGAAACGGCCTGCGACCCCTCCAAAACCCATGCAGCACTCGACGCGACGTCGGCACTCCCGCTCTACAACTCGCTCACCCACCTTGTCTACCTCACCTCCACCTCTCCTCGTATCCGCGAGATCCTCACCCTCGACGGCGGCCTCGAACGGCTCGTCCGCATCCTCCGCGACTTTTGCGCAAGTCCACCCCGCAGACGAGACGCTGCATGGATCTACGCCCTCTCTCCACCCGCGGACGATCTGCCCAGGCGCATCGAACATCGCCCGTCTCTCACCACGTTCGAGCCCGGCGACGAGTTCGAGGGCACATTCTACCTCGAGTCTTCGTCCCGCGCCGAACTCGAAAAAGCTGCCCAGCAGCTCACCCGCTTTAGGATCGGTGCTCAGCGCCTGTCCGAGGCCGCGTTCCAAAAGCCACACCCTACCGCACACACAGTGCCCTATATCCCCACTCCTGGTATTGCCTTTCCCTATATAATCGACCCTCTGGCTGCTCGCACGTTTAGCCTCGCCTTTCAGAGCGTGGTCAATATCGGCGTCCGCGGCTCGGAACATATCCGCCGGCGTGTAGTCCAGGCAGGCGCACTGGGCGTCGTCAGCTGCATCCTTGCCGTGTGGCTCAAGGGAAAGGGCTTTGCGATTGGTGAGCCACTTTGCTTCTCAATCGTTATCATCTCCCAATCAAGCCATCTCATTATATTAATTACCCCTCTCTTTCCGGCAGGCCCTTCCGCAACCGGATCTGGTGCTCCACGCGAGTCTCGTGAAGTCCGCGTTCGCAGACGTGAAGAGGCTCTTGAACGCCAGCGCGCTCTTGATCTCGCCCGTGCAATTGAATCTGCGGCGGCCCGCGGCAACTCGGGGCGAACAAACCTAAGCTCGGACGAGGGCGACGAGGAAATGAGCGCGAGCGATCTCGGACCGTCCCCTACCCCGCCCCCAGTCCGTGTAGGCGCCGTAGGACGTAGCATGTCGAATGACTCGGACGGGAGTTTTGCGGGCGTGCCGAGCGCTGCGGCAGTCGGGACGCCTGGAGCGGGAGGTCCTCCGGGTGCGTTTGCACATCCTGGGGCCCAAGCACACATCCGCTCACACTCGAATAATGAAACCGCACTCACCGTCTCTCAACCCGCCTCGTTTGACCCGCCGGTACGCACTGTATCGCCGATCCCGATCGCCGCTACCCCGGGACCATCTCACCCGACCAATCCGCCGCGCGCCATTTCTCCGGCCTTGGTAATCGGCCGTGCGATCTCACCCACGACTGCGCAATCGTCGGACGCATCTGCAAATGCGACGCCTGTAGGTTCTGGAACGCCGACTGGGAGTGTGGTGGTCCCCGGGCGTGATCGGAGTGGGACGGTGGTGGGGCGACCGGTGTGGGACGAGGTGCCCCGGCCGGCGTGGGATGCGCAGGGTGGAGGGCAGCGTGCGTGGGATGGACAAGAGAATCGGACGGGGTGGAATGAGGCGCAGAGAACTGGGTGGGAGGATCAGCGTGCGCGGTGGGACGAGGGTACGCAGGCTGGTGAGGGCTTGAATATGGGAGCTGCTGGCCGGCGTGGGACGATCACTCGGCGTGCGCCTCGTCCGCAACGTGATACGGATGGGGACGACACCGAGGCGGATCCCGAGGACAATAATGCCGGGCCGGGCGAGCGTCGTACGGTTGGAATTGTCGACGCCGCGGACGGAGACGGTGCGATGGCGATGGACATGATGGGCGAGGGTGTTGGCGTGGGTGTTGTTGCGCTGGAGCAAAACGACGACCTAGCGATGGGTGCGCCACCTGGTGCGCCGGGTGCTGTTCCTGTGGTTGGAGTCGGCGTGGGGATGACCACTCCGCGTCCTCGTGTACCTGGCGGTGTCAACGAGCTTACGCCTCGCGCTGGACTCGCACCGCTGGGCAATGACGTTGTCGTTGGCCCTCCAGAGCCACGTCGTACCTCGGTCACGGTCATGACTGGGATGAACCCTGGACCATATGGCGACGAGGAGGTGCTGTTTAGCTTGCAGCTCTTGGCGTATTTGAGCAAGTACCCGCACGTCCGCCAGGCGTTTTACGAGACTCCTCCGACACTTCGGCAGATTGTCGATGCGAGTGCGGAACCCAAGACGAGTGTCCCGTCGAGCAGTACTGCTCAATCGCCCAATGTTTTCTCCCTGGTCGAGAGGTTCACGTTCCGACCGAGCCCGAGCGAGACGACGCTGCCCCGACTGCCAAACGAGATCCAATACTGGGCGGGGGTGATTATGCGAAACGCGTGCCGAAAGGACGATCAAAGGGGTGGGATTCGGCAATGTGCGAACATGTTGTGTGGACGATGGGAAGAGTTCCCGAGAGAATTTGCCAAGTGCCGGCGGTGTCGCAAGGCCAAGTATTGTGGGAAAGAATGTCAGAGCAAGGCGTGGGCTGAAGGCCATCGATTCTGGTGTAGGTGAGTTTTTGTTATTTTTTGTTATTTTTTTCGGCCTGGGTGTTGATTATGGGACAGTGCGCGCGAGGAAGACGATACAGCGACAGTCGTGGCTCGGCGCGAGTTGCCGAATTCCAATGGGACGCCAGCGGCTGTTGCGACCGAGGTTGAAGTCCCTCGGCGAGGGCTGACGACGACTGTTACGCGCGCGTTGGCGAATATTGCTGGAGGCGTCACTGGGCGAATTGCGACGCCGGCTGCTGCCCCTGCTGCTGCGGCTCCCCAGGCAAGGACGGGGGCGGGTACGGATTTGGCCGCTCGAGGAGCCCAGACGCAGACGCAGGCTCCGACGCAGCCTGTGCGAGGGGTTGTTCAGACGCCTGCCCAAGCGCAGGGTCCGGTGGCGAGGCCTATGGCAGGTACGAGGGTTGTGAGGCCTGTGAGTTTATTTTTTTTTAATCATTTTTGACGACAATGATTGAGTTGGGGTTAGGTGGCGGTCCCGGCGGGAGCCCGGGCGTTTGGGACGACCCCTCCCGCGAACGGTGGTGGTGTGACTGGGATGAACTGGACGGCTATTGTCCGTGGTGCACCGACGTTTACCGCCGAGCAGACCCAACCCCAAGGCGAAGCTGGACCGTCGAGGCGTCCACGAGGACCCGAGACTGCACGGAGGCGGAGCGGGACGATGCCTTCTGCCAATGCTGCTCCTACCACCAACGGAAATGACGGAGGCGGGTGGCGCGTCGTTCCGGTCGAGCGCGTGAGTCCTACACCGAGTGCGCCGCACACTACGCCGTTGCAGACTGGACGGGTGTTGGAGCCCGAGGATGAAATGATGGTTGAATAGGCCGAATTTATATATAGGAGCGTGGAGGGGGAAGCGTTTTGCTTGTGTGCAGCTGTGGTGTACGATATTTGTATGGTTGTTGGATTTTATGTGCTACCGTGACTAGCAATTCATTTTCCGAGATTTTTTAACTGTTTTTATTGACCGGGTTGGGAGAAGGCGGGCGATCCTGGGAAGATGGCACGTGATTAGCCGGTTCCTCGTTCGGCTACAACTTACGATGCACGCAATGTAAGCCCAACAATATCCTTAACCTTTTGCCCCTGGTTCAACCTCTTAATCAAATCAGGCTAGCTGGAGATAACTTACCTGGGTTGTGTGAGGGTTGCACGTGCTAACCCTATATATCCAATCTTATCTCACTTGCATACACGCTTGTTCATTTCATCTCGCGCATCTCCCGACCGGTTCACTCCCCTACCTCCATATTCGTTCTTCCCTCTGATATTCAACCCCTCTACTTGTGTACTTGAGGACAACACACTCTCTCGAATCCGAGTCGTCTGACAGGTCATCCGCTCACCTCGTAAGCCTCGCCACCACCAAGCTACTCACGTTCGACACTGAGATCCCTTGAACCTCACAGCTTGAAATACTGCCCTGGGCGATTTTAGACTCGGTTTCAAATACCTGCTAAACCTGATTGAATTACTTATAGTGAGACCACCCAGATTCACTGCTTTAATACACATCTGACACCAGCATTGGGCACACGAATCGCCCACTGAGGCGAGGGCCGGGCTGGACTGGGAGTAAATATCAATAAAGCTCTCGATAAAACCAGATGACAGTACCCGCCTGGCTTAATAATAACATGTGCCCGGGATACCATCTTCCTTCTTCTCACAGCAATCCATATAGTTCTCTTGGTCTTTTGGGTTATAACCAACCTCGCACGTTTGCCCCTGGAAAATGCCACACGTGGTCCAGTAAAACGTGCCTGTGCCCATGATACTTTGACAGCAAGCCTTGCTGTTGGTATCAAGCTCGCAGCAGCACCACATTGCGTCGACACTGGTGGTAGTGAAGCCAATGGCGAGCATGAGAGCAGCGAAGATCTTCATGGTGGCTGAATTAACAGTATTTGCAACTTTAGCAAAGTATTTCATACCTTCAAAGGAGAGAACTCACGTTGTGGAGGTTGTGGCGGAATGCAGAATGATGAGCGCAGGTGTCCGAGTCTTATACTACAGCTCCCCACGGCACCCCAGGGCAACTAACCCAATGTTTCCCAATCCCAGCGCACCTCTCAATCGATGGATCTCCATTAGGGCCTCGTTCCACTGGGGATGCGTCCTTTCCCGGCAGCGGGAGGGTGATCCTAGACCCCAATATGTCTTTCGGAGCCTCAAGTTCCGGTCAGGCTCAAACGGTCCGTGACACCAAAATCGGTGATACCCGCAAGCAACCCTCTCCGCCCGCCGGAAGACATCTCCTTATACCACGGAATAATAACGACATGTCACACCGAGTCTCAGTCTTGAAGTCATGTGTGCAGTTAGTGGTATAGTCCCCCTGACTTAGTGTATGGCTGAAACTAACGCTATCAAAATCACACGTATAGAGAAATGTTCGCCTCAGCAGGGTCAATCCAGCTAGGTGTTTGCACTTTTAATAAGTGCACTCGTTCTTGAGCTCTCGTCGGAACACTGCCTTTGACGTTCCGGCGCTTTTTTCAATCAGCCTTTATTTACAGTATGAGAATCGCCGTAACCTCATTGTGCTGTCCGAATCACCCGTTAGTTATACCGAGAGGCCAAACAAGTAGCCGAGCCTCTGACCTATCTGAGAAACAATACCCGTGATCTTTGTCCTTCCGGGAAGCAACACTCTTTGTACTTCCTCCGCTCCTCGGGGGCGCTGGATGCATGCCATGTGGTTGCTGTGCGATAATTTCGATTCACTCATTTGACCTCCAGTATTACTGGATGAAACGTGCGCTATTGAGGTAACCTTTATGTAGAAATGTGAGCACAAATTCTCCAACCCAGCTGTGTATTTACATTTTTAATACCTGCTCTTGTTACCATTTGGTTGTCGAAACGGTGTTCTGTGTGTATCGGCGCTAAAAGTGGAGCCGTGCGACAGAGCCTGCGGAGTTGCACGGGTAATACTGAGGGACACGAGCAAGACCGGCGCTAAGTGTCATCTCCCAGAACCGTCACGTGCCCATTCGCGTGTTGCTCGCCTTCGACCACCAGCTCAGCACTCACCCACGCGCCCCTTTCTCCTTTGTTCTCCACCCTCTATCCCTCTTGTAGCGCCCGTATACACCATGCCTTCCAGTCTACCTGCCCGCACCTGCGAGTCGTGCTCGCGGTTCGGGCTCCGGTCACCCTGCCGCCTTCGGCGGCGCAGGCGTCCCCTAACCTCACCGGAGGACTGGTCCCTATAGTGTACACCATGCTACTATTACCCACGTTCTTGTACATATCATACACCTAATACTACCTATTCTCGCCCAGATACAACCCCAAGACAAGCGAAAGCGCCAGTCCCTGCCCCCAGTACCTGATGAGCACGAACTTTTGCAAACCACAGTAAGCAAATACGCTCACCCCTGCCACTTCATCTACGTCCTACCCATGCTGGTCCCGCTCTTGCTTCACTTTCTAACATTCCTACGTCCTCATGACAGCGCATCGGGTGTAGTTTCGCCGGCCCTGGGTTCAACAGGGCCCTGTACGAGCCTGAGGCAGCTCCCAGCGTTCGACCTCTCGTTGTTCTAGCCTCTGCATGCGCAAGGCACCCCATGATAAGGTGGGTGGTTGTCTGTGCCCGGAGACCACAATGTGGACATGTCGGTGTGTCGGCTTTCTTGAATCGGAAGAGGTAGGCCGTGACAGGGCACTGTTTGAGCCTGAGCTGGACCAGGGTTGCAAAGTCTCGAAGACGCCCCCTTGTTGTTGTAGATAAACATTTTTACATCTTACTTAGGGCGCGTATGTTAAGTGAGATACATTCACAAAATATCGGAAATAGTTAAAGGTGGATCCGGATTTCGGTACCCCCTAGTCTCGTCGTATCATCTGAACATGATGGACCTGTGCGTCGTAAAGGCTTGTGACAGTTTTGCAAGGACTATATGCGCGAGTCTCTCACCTATTTCGGAACACGATCCGTGATTTCTACCCCATTACCAGCAGTACTTCAAGTGCGACACCTGGTTCCCGCGGCCGGGGCCAACGTCGTACGTCGCTGCACCGAATGTACCACAACGTATGGAGTAGAACGTGCCACCACCCATAACCTACAGGCAGCATGCTGCTCTATCCCCACCTTTTTCACAGCAGCACCGCAAGGAATTGACGCCGGTAGCGGCGAAGGTAGCAACAAAGGTGAGCGAAGAAATGAGTTGCATGGTGCTGGGAGGATGTGATGTTGGCGTTTGCGGTGACAAGTGGGTACGAGTGGAGGGGACCTGCCGAATAGTGGGAGAGACTGAGACGATAGGTGTGAATGTGGAGGTATGATTTTATACCCGGTTTTGCTAGTCTATCATTCACTGTTAGTTCCAGAACGCTCTGCGTTCGAGGACCTACGGTAGCAATGGAGATGTCGGGTCCTGGGCGGCTGAAAGACAATCTCTCGGGCGGGCCTATTTCGGACGTCAGGAAAACGTCCAAGTTGCTCGCAGCCAGCTGAAACCAGCTGCAACCGCGGGATTTCCCAAAACCTGCCAAAA
>WSTK01000983.1:0-11358 GCA_019616945.1 Ceratobasidium sp. 414 | reverse complement strand
GAAAAAATACTTATAAATTTTTGTAATTTTTGGGGTGGATCTTTCTCGCGGCTAGAAACCTTGCTAGGGCAAGGTGATCTTTGCGTCACGTGCCCGTCTGCTTATCAAACCCAAACGTTGCACCCGACTCTCACCTTCTATGCCTGTGAACGAGACAGCAGAAAATGCACTCGCTACTGTTGGTATGAGATGAAACACCTTATTATCCACTCAATCCCATGATTTGTGCTCTATTATAGGGACGGTTTTATGGATGGTCCAACTACGTGTGTACATCCAGCCAGTTTCGTCTCAAGAACGTACTCCCATAGTACCGCTTCCACAGTCCCACAAATATGGAAAAGCTTTCGAGAAAGGTCAACCGAAGGATTATCTCCATGGCTAATGTGAGCCCTAGGATTTCTGAATCAAAACCAAACTCATGCATAGGAGGAAGGTTCACCTGGGCCCTGGCTGCACCGTTCTTGGGGGTGTACATGATCGCTCAAAGTACAAGCATACCGGCGAGTAACCTGACCTGTCGTAATGAAATACTTGATGGCATCCTGACACCATTTCGTAGCTGATCATCCAACCACAGTTATTTGGCGCATTGGCAGCATTCTCATGGGCGCAGGTCAGTAGTGCCAATACAACTTGCCTACCCTTTACATTACATTGAGGCGCCAGTGTCTCTACTATGGCGCCCATAAGTCAAAGATATATTGCGTAGCGGTGTATGCGGCGTTTCTCATGGTAGTCGGGGCGTTTCAAGGCGGGCTGTCGATGTTCGTTAGGGTAAGTCGTAAGAAAGGTGAACAAAAAAAATATGTTCGTTGAGGGATTCATTGTACAGAGGAATTACCAAAAAGGGGACGAATGGTCTGTTCGGTCATTTTCGATTATTAGTGCAATTCTTTTATCGGTTGGCTTGCTGTAAGTTGTGCGTAGTCATGGACTCGACTCATGTTTTTATCACGACTACAAACAGGCCGCAGTACTGGGAGATTTGGAAAAGAAAGGAAGTCGTCGGTATGTCTTGCACTTCCTTTGAATTCAGTTTGTGGTGGCTCAAAGCGTGGGGAGCCTGAATTGAGTATAATTCTGTAGGTGTCTCGATTCTATTCATGATAGTGGACCTTTTGGGTGGCGTCTTCAGCGCACTGTCGCTCATATTCAAGCCGAAATTTGATAGATTTGCAGCAATACCCTATATCCTGGTCGTAGTGCGTGGTGTTTTCCCGCCCCTCACCCAGATACTAAGCGGGCCGCTCTTCACCAGGTGTTGGATGGTGGGGTCGTTCTACTCGCACTGGTGTTGAATCCCATCTCCTGGCAGCGGCGACAATACGGCGCGGAAGAACTGGCCTCCAATGCCTCCAGCGGTCCAAATCCTGAGCGAACAACGGGGGAAAAAATGGATGCGTAATTGCCAAATTAAAACTGCATCATGTTCCGCAGCTTCGTAAATGGTCCGCTTCCCCGGATGTCTAGAAACAGGTTTATAGGAAATTCATTATTTTGAAAAGCTGGAAATCCAGTTTATGTATGCGAATGCCTTCATCATTTTGGGAGTTTGTGCCCACGTACACATCCCGGGTCACGTTTTTTTGTGGGTGCCGTAGAATTGCTCATACGGTGCATGCGGCGGAAATGATGGAGTCGAGCGCTCGGCGCTTGTTTACGCTCGATCTTTGATGTTTGTTTCCGACTCGACCTTTCCCAAAAATATAGCTTCAGCAGGCTTCATGCACAAGCGACTGCGCGGATCCATTAACTTGTATTCTTGGAATTCTCATGTTAACTAAACTATCTCATCTGGTATTTTCCTTCCTGCCGCCCACCTGCTTATCTGGGAAGAATCAAGGGGCAGGTTCCCGATATTCAGAGCGAATTGAAGGGCACCGGAGGTGATGCTCAGCACAATGGGCACATCGATGGGCGAAATCAGGCCGTCTGATTGGAGGTTTGTTGCGCGCTAATCCCGCTTTGCATTTCGCTCACGTACACGTTTTCTGCACGCAGGCTCCAGCAGCGTGTATAAACTCACCGCCAATCACCACACGAAACGCCTCCTCATTCGTACCCCCTCTCGTCTAGACTGAACCTTGAACAAGATGGACGGTGGCCTGGATATCCCAGTGTGAGTACTCATGCTGAAGGAGCGCCAAGTTGTCACATCTAAACTTGATCTTATTCCAGTGACCCCGCCCCCAAGTTCTTCGCCCTCATCGTTGGTATCAACGACTACCCGGAAATCAAGCCACTCAAAGGCGCTGTGCCGGATGCGCAAGCAATGGCAGAATATCTCCGCGAATACCTAGACATACCAAGCGACCATATAACCGAGATATACAACGAGAACGCCACGCGCGCAGCCATTATTCAAGCTTTCCGCAACCTACGAGACGATGAGCGTATCGTCAAGGATGACGCAATCCTCATTTTCTACGCGGGCCACGGTTCCGAGGTCGAAGCGCCTGCCGGCTGGATCACCGACAACCAGAAGATCCAAGGGTTGGTACCATATGACGTGAAAACGCTGGATGTGAATGGACGGCTTATTGAGATTCTGCCTGATCGGACTATTGGTTCTTTGCTCGAAGATCTTGCCGAACAGAAAGGTGACAACATTGTGAGTTTTTGACCTCATTACGTCAAGTTAGACACTGAAGCCATGATCATCTCTTCTAGACCGTGATCTTCGACTGCTGCCATTCGGCGAGTGGTACCCGAGCAGGTGAGGACCCCCAAGCCCGCCTCGTTGACTCCAAGGATCTCCCACCGCTATCGCCCGACACCGACAAATCCATCATTAGCAAACCAGACACGTCGAGTCGAGCCAGCGTCATTCCTACCGGTTTTTCTCACCGTGGATTGCGGTCGCATGTTCTCCTCGCCGCGTGTATGGCAACCGAGGTGGCCTGGGAGCGGGAGGGTCGGGGGGCGTTTACCTCGGTGATCCTGTCGATCCTGAAGGACACGGGTGTGGACCAGTTGACCTACACGGAGCTGAAGGACCGTCTTCCGAAGATGCAACAGTTAGTTTATGTCTTTTAACGCCTCGGCCTCTTCTAAACTCGAATTTACTAGGCAAAACCCCCAGTGCGAAGGCGAGAACAAAGGTCGTATCTTATTCAACAACAAGCTCGCCGGAGCGAGTCCGGTCATGACTCCAGTTGAACTTGTCGATGGAATCATCAAGCTCCACGCCGGATTCGCACAAGGTGTCACCAAAGGCGCTCGATTTGACATTTACCAACATCATCTCAACGACGCTACATCCAATCCTCGGCTCGCCACCCTCCAGGTGACGGCTGTCCAGAACTTTTATTCGATCTTGGCGACGGCCGACGACTTGCCAGAACTTCAAAACCCAGCGTACGCTCGTCAAGTGAGCCCCGGACAGGGACACCAAATCAAGGTCTACGTTTCCCCCTCGTTGCAGGATAGGCTCAAAGCCAACACGGAATGGCGAGACAAATTCTTGTCCGAAGAGTCCGACTTTGCCGCTCGCCCGATGTCTGAATTAGCCGAGGCCGACCTGAGCCTAGATCTGGGATTGGACGGCAGGGTCACATTTGACACGCACAACAAGCTCTCCAACAAGCATGGAATCACGCGTCTTCCGCATACCACAGATGTCGACGTCAAGCAACTCCTCGCTGTCTTACAATCAGCGGCCGCGTGGGAATGGCATATCGGGCGTAAAAACCCTAGACCGCCGTTCAACGCCAATGTGCGCATCGAAGCGTTTAGCGTCAAGGAGGATTTGACCCAATGGAACGCGGATGGGAAGCGTCCGCTCGTCCCTCATGGTGAAAACCTCAACAAGACCGGCGTCGCGGAAGTGGTCGCCGGGGAGTCGCATTATTATGGTTACAGGATCGTCAATGACACCCCCCTTGACCTTTACCCTTACCTTTTCTATTTCGACCCGAGCAAGCTGAGCATCGGTGAGTCACGGCCATTCTTGCGAGTTCAACTCGCGATCTGATCTGAAGCAGAGCACTATTACCTCGGTCCGGTACCTGGCGCCGGCAAGATGGATGTTCCCCTCCGCCAAAAGAACTACATGTCGATTGGCTACGGCTCGAGCGGGGTAACCCCGTTTGCATACTGTCTCGAACCCAGTCAAAAGTTCGATGTGGGCATCATCAAGTTGTTTGTGACCACTTCGCCCGTCAATTTTGGTCTGCTGGAGCAGGAGTCACCGTTTGACGAGGGGGGACGAGGAAACGAGCGGAAGGTTATCGTCAAATCGAGGTTGGCGAGCATCGAGCTTTGGGATACTCAGGAGATGGTTCTCGTTCAACGTGACGCGCTTCCGGGACCGAGTGTCCCGCCCGAGGTGCCAGAGCCTGTGCCCGAGACATTTCCGGCGTCCGAAACTGATTCAAAGGTGCCCCCGTCGGCTCCGCTCCCAGTCGCAACCGGCCAGCCTGAAAGTGTTCTGAATGGCAAATATGGAATCTGGGTGGTGCTCCCCGCTGCGCTTGTGCTTTCTTGTGTCCCTTTTGTCGTGTTTTACTTTTTTACTTTGTCATGAGTTTTGAATTTCACTACAGTCGGAAGCCAGAATTTGTATACATTCGGGAAATTGGAAATTAGACAATTATACGGATTCAGGTCATTGAGAAGCACTCACGCGATATGCTCCCACGGATGCACTCCGTGCGATACAGAAAAGTAAGAATCGTTATACTGTAATTTACATGTCGAATTAGGTCTGAGAGGGGTAGGGGAGATGTTTGAAGTGCTGTCCAGGGTGCGTACACCCCTAAATACCTGCATATCTGAAGATATTTCAGGCGCTTGCTCAATTTGCAAATTCCCTTGGGAAAAGCAAGCCACCTGTTTTTGGCGCTTTTATACAGATTCCGGCTATACGAATTCTGGCGTTCGACTGTATAAGGGATAGATAACTGTATCTGTACAAATGAAGCGTCCTAGTAATCTGTGAATAACCCTTGAATGGACAAGTCTATGCCATGGCGGACTCGAGCTGGAGGGAGGGGGCAAATCACAAGTCTCTCGACCCGCTCCGATAACCGCTCCCTCACGTGCTGGGGTGGCTCTCGGTTCCACACCGTATAATCTTCGCCCTCGACGATACCACTCGCTTCCGGGTTGAAGAAATTGCAAGACCAGAAAACCATACTACGCAACCTCTTTTCCGCTGCGATCTGTTCCGCTTGGACCATGTCTTCCAATGTTATGACGCCGGAGACTAGACACAAGCACTCAAGGCACGGCAATTGTGTAGTAGAATCGTGCTTCGGAGCAAGGAGTAATTTTCGAACAATTCCTGAGCTGATACGAGACATAAGATGCAAAACAAGTGCCCGTTGATGGGAGAAGTGATTTGAGAAGTGCGGCGTATTCCGGGCGAACATTTTGGAAAGTTAAGCGGGTAACGTTTGAGCGCGCCAAGAAAGTTTGGATGTGGGAAGTCAAATTATCCGAATCAGAAGAGGGAATGTTCAGTCTGACATCGAGTTCGTGTTCTCCGGGAGACAACAGAGGGAGTAGCTGCAAAAATTCTCTCTGGTCGTCGAGAATACCAAGCTCAAGTAGCCGCAAGCAATGCAAACGAATCATAGGATACTCCTGTGCTGAGCTAGCACGAATGCCCAGGAACCGAAGGCGTAACGTGTGTAGAGCAGGGCAATTTGATAGTAATGATACGATTTCGCTGAATAGAGGAGATGCAAATTTCCACAACATGTGCAGATCCAGCTCCGTCAGTCCTGAAAACGATTCCGTAGGCCAAGAAATGGCGAGTTCTTCCTGGCGTACTAGAATATTTGAAAGGGAGAGATTTTTCAAAGCTATCGTGGTACCAAAGCCGGAATACAGGTCAAATAGAGCCGGGACCAGACCAGATGTATCTGCACAGAAATCACGAGTGAGTCCGAGCGGGTTAGATGAGGTTGGGGGATTGATGCAATTTCTGACACGGCGTCTTGTGGAACTTCAGATGCGGTCACAAAGTGCAAGTGAGTTGGCACGCCACGCGAGCGATCGAACCACAGCCTGGTACGATCAAATGCGGGGGGATATTGTGCGCTTGCGAGCAGAAACCAAGATCGACGTCGATGTGTGACCAAAACAAAGGGGTGTCGGTGAAAATCCGATGCCATAGTACGCAGACTCGCCGGATGTTCATCACAGAGTTGTATTTGCCAGGGTGCGTGACATAGCAGTTCGGCTGGTCAACAATGATGTTGAAAATACGGCTAAGAAGCTCAGGAGGGAGGCGATTGATCGGCACGCGTGTCGCAGATTTGTTGCGTAGCACATTGAGCGCAGAAAACGACTCTTGAAGTTGATGCTTTACGACTTCAACCATGTATATATGGGGACGAGAGCCTCTCGAGTGTCTCCTGAGTGTGGCGTGGTCCGCGTGGCTGAAGGGCCAGAGCTTTGAGCGGTAGAAGCATCCAGAAAATCTGTATGCCGCTAGTTTGAGGTTCGACTAGGCTAGCAGCCACTGGTTAACAGCCTCCGTCGTAATGAGTTGAGAGTGCTGGCGCGAGGACAGTGTCCGGACGACGTGGGACAAGGAGGTGGCCGGAAACAAAACTGGTCATACGTCACACTCGCGCTTAGCCTTCTACCTGAGAAATCGAGTTTGATTTGTAGATTATTTAAAACGTCGAATCCTCGCATATCGGGTCGCATCGACGAGACTTTATTAGGATTGTATACAGGGATTCCATTAGCACCGCACAGCCTAAACCATCGACGCCACAGCAAGCCAAACCCCACGCATTGCCACACCCGTCGCCACACTAGTCGACTTGACGTTCGAACGCTTCCCTTCTTCGTCAAACGTAAACGGAGATGAGTGCTCCACCGAGCCAAACTCGCTCGGCAAGTTGGTCACGTAGAGCTCCAGCATACCAAGCTCCAGTGGTGGGTTCTTGCTGACCTCATATGCAAGCGGCGTCGCACCCCAGGGAGCTACCTGTGAGTCGAGGTGCATCTGCGTGGGTCTTTCTTACCTCTTGGCCGTTCCGTTTCTCTGCCAACCCAGGTCAACGATAAAGTAACCAGGCATGGACGGAATGCTTACCGATGCGTGACCGATTCACGTCGAAATAGACGAGATAAGGGTATGAGTTATAAAGAGAGACACTGATTCCAATGGAGAATGACGGACGACTTCGGACGAGATTCGGTGGAATTAGCGGTCTCCGTAGGAAACGCCCGAACTGGCCTAATGAGGGACAAGACCGAGAAAATTGTGAACATTTTGGGATTTTCAGGGAGTGAGGGTTATGCCGGTCATATACGAATTAAGGCTGGAGAAGTGCCTGGGGTGGAATCCAAACAGGACCCGCCTTTTCTGGATCTAATTGCCGCTCTCGATGGTCAGCAGAACGGCACGGGCGGCCAGCGCGAATGGGTTTTCGACGTTATCGCTCGTTAGCGACGAGGTCCGAATAAATTGTAGGTCTGTCAAGGAGGGGCCGAGAGGGGAGGGGCGGACGGGGGCGTAAGCGGCGAGACACGACAAAACGTGAATCTACGTACCATTCTCCGCAGCCCACAAGCCCGCTTCACTCCATTTTACTTCGCTATCCTCCTCTCGGTCCGTCTCATTCCCTACTAGAACCGCAACGGCTGGGACGAGGGAAGCGCCCGTGCGTCGGTTGATCCTCGATACAACCTCATGAATGTTTCCCGGCTACCAAATCAAACGACGCTATCAGCTCAGGCCAAGGCACACGAAGAGCGGAGAGGTAACAAGTCTCGCTTGAGGTGTGTGGGAAGTGGTTCAGCGAGAGACTTACCTGGCAATGTCGTAGACGAGGAGCACACCCGCGGCGCCTCGGTGGTAACTCCTCGTCACGGAACGGAATCGTCTTTGGCCGGCAGTATCCCATAGCTTCTGTTTACCTGTATGTCAGCTGTGCGACAGAGAGCAGAGACCGAGGACACGTACCTGGAGTTTCACCCGCTTCTCTTCTACATTTATCGTCCGAGTCGGAAATTCGGCACCGACGACCGGTTGGGAACGTCCTTCGACTGGGACAGGGTAGCGGCGGGCACGCACGAGTTCCGGGAGAACTGATGGGGCAAGCGCGGTTTGCGGCGATGGTGCTCGAAGTTAGCGGCGATGCGGAACATTCCCAAGACCACCAATCACGGATAAACTTGAGAGCAAGTCCGTGACTCAAGAGTACAGTCGCCGGCTTTGGTGGCAGGCCCAGAAAGTGAACCGAAGTGGGATACGCACTACACTCCACCATCTCCGTCGCGGGTCCTTCGTACGAATCCATGTCTTATCTCAAGTGCAGCGGGTGGACAGCGTCGGTAGGGACCGTTAGAGGTCAGGGAGAAGATGATTCTACGGTGTGAAGTGTATCCACACGACGACTTTCTAGGTTACTAGGAGCCCTTCAAATGTTGGTTCTTTCAGTTGCTGCAGACGCCCAGTAGGAGAAATTCAACAACAGTCGCTCATTTCGTCACGTGATAGCTTCCTGCGAAACTGAATTATGTCAAATATATCCCGCATAAACATTACACGACCAAACACGGATGGCCTCATCCAGCGACGACTCCGGGTTTAACAATGTGATGTCAAGAAATGCTACACATCTGCCAGTATAGTTCGGTCGCTAGTATTGCATGAGCGTGACCATAGTGGTACTATGACGTAATCCGCCCATCAAGCGTGCACAGCTTACACAGCTTACACGGCTTGCCTCGCTGCGACCACCCCGACCATCTCCTCGACTCTACCTCTGCCGTCCGCCATATTTTCCGTTTTCACCACAAATGCCCAAAGATACCAAGAACGACGCAAGTCGCGTGAAACAAAGGCTGCCTAGTCCATATGGTAGTCGCAGGCCCGACGACTCAGCTACCCAACCGACGGCCGGAGGTTCGGGAACCCATGGTACGCCCCCCATTCCTAGACCCAGTCACGCTAATAACTCTGCCGCTCATATGACACCATGCGCTATCTCACCCCAACCAGAACCGCGCAATGTTACCCTGCACCCAGACTCGGCGTCTACCGTCCCTGAGCCGATGAGCGTCGACACACCTCCTGCGCAACCGAATCTCGAATTTAACCGCGGAAATAGATCGCTCCCCCGGCTTCCAGCCGCAGCTGTCTCTCCCATGCCGGCAGCCAACAGCGCTCAACACACAAACCCTGTGCCTAGTGCGTCTGCGACGCCAAAGGCTAAACAAAGCGTCAAACACATTGCTCGGGCTGGACTCAAGACGGTTCTTGGCGTGCTCAACAAAAGTGCTGATGCGTTCCCACCGCTCAAGTCCGCTGTCGACAACATTGCAAAGTGCATCGAGATATACGAGGTGGGTGTCAAAGCGATGCCCAGCTTGCGACTCGTGAGATTGACACTGCCGGTATATTAGCATCGAGGTCCGGCGCGCGAGGGGTACGACCAGGTCCAGGATGAATTGAATAACCTATGTCAAGACATCTCGAGGTTCACCAGCGGAACTGTGCCGCCTTCGATGACACCCTGCATCGACAGCCTTGTTCGGTAGGTTCAGTCCCTAAACATAGCTAGTACCGAAACTGATTATCGAGTTAGGGGGATTGAGGTAGAGACCGAGGTGCTACTTAAACAGGGAAAACGGAACCCAGTCGGGCGTTATGCGGGGGCGATAGAAGACGCGAACGAAATACTGGAATGCTGCCGCCGGATCCAGATGCATCTGGGTCGACTCGCGGTAAGTGTCGATTCATCCTTCTAAATCCGCCCACCCGGTACTAATATATGCGTAGCTGAATGCGAACCTGAACGTTTGGAAGATCGTTGACGAGCAAGCCACGGTGCGTAGCAAACAACTCCCGGATGCGGATCGCTAAGCCATCTTGAATACGATAGCAAAATCGACTGAACAAATTTCCCTATTCACCGGCGGCCGAGTATCGCTCTGCACAGTCAAGCGACCTCGGTCGAAATGCATGTAATCCCAACACGCGCGTCCACGTTCTGGAACAGCTAGGCATGTGGGCTGGAGACAATAAAAGCCAAAAGATATTCTGGCTCAACGGCATGGCCGGTACCGGCAAGACCACGATCGCATACAGCCTGTGCAAGCAAATCGAGAGCGTAGGCAAGCTGGCGGCGAGCTTCTTCTGTTCCCGACAGTCCCCGGAATGTCGTGACGTCAGTCGTATCATACCGAGCATCGCGTATCAACTCGCGTCATTTTCGCGTCCATTCCTATATGCGATATCCAAGGTGCTCGAGTCGAATCCACGCGCTTACAACCAACTCCCGGAACAGCAGTTTGAGAGCCTGATCGCCATGCCTCTGCGGGAGATTCGTGACACCCTACCGTCCGATCTGGTAATCGTGATCGATGCCCTAGACGAATGCGACTCTGCCAACGGCATGAACGAGATATTGACCGCGTTGCTTACAAATGCGCCGGACCTGCCTATCAAGGTGTTCCTCACGAGTCGCCCGAACCCGAATATACTCGACCAAATGCGCGGCGGGCAAGCGGAACGGATCAGGTCGGAGCTTCGCCTGCACGAGCTCGAACACTCAATCGTGCAGTCTGATATCAAGACGTATCTCACGACCGAGCTCGCGAAGCTTAATCTGAAACCCACCGATATCAACAAGCTGGCTGAGCGGTCAGGAGTGCTATTCGTCTACGCAGCCACCGTCGTTCGCTATGTCAAGAACAACAACTTCGCAAGGAGTACTCAGCGGCTGAAACAGGTGCTTTCCACAACCACCACGGCAACTGGCCACCACCGAGAGGTCGATGCTTTGTATGCGAGTATACTTCAGGCTGCGCTGGGTGACAACGGCCTAGACGATTCGGACAGGGAGGAGATGATCCAAGTGCTTCGCACGGTGGTGTGCGCGCAAGAGCCACTATCGATGCACGAGATAGCTGGTTTGTTGGGGCTCGACCACGTGGAATCTGTGCATGCCGCCTTGCAACCGCTATTGTCTGTCTTGCAGGTATCGGACGCCACCGGAGTGGTTACGACGCTGCATGAGTCGTTCCCGGATTTCCTATTTGACGAAAAACGTTCAATGGACTTCTACTGCGATGCAAAACGTCATAATGCTTGTTTCGCTCACGCCTGCTTCGCTCAGCTGGGGGCTCTAGACCCGCCGTTCAACATATGTAATCTCGAGTCGTCGTTTTTGCTTGACCAAGAGGTGCCCGACTTGGACGATAGAGTGAGGGATAATATCCCACAGCACCTGTTCTATGCTTGCCGATATTGGGAACCACATGTGGAGGCAGCAGAACCGTCCGGGGAGCTTTTAAGCGAATTGTTTTACTTTTTGTCAAGGCGACTTTTACTCTGGATGGAGGTCATGAACATCAAGCAAGAGATAGAGAGAGGTGTCGGCATAA
>WSTK01000982.1:0-11359 GCA_019616945.1 Ceratobasidium sp. 414 | reverse complement strand
GGCCAGTTGAACCGGCGCAGGCCCCCGTTTTATGCTACCGAGCACGAGTTTAAACATGATACGCAAGCCTCAAGCGTCGAGGTCCAAGTTCACGACACAACGGATTTGCCACGATGCAGGTCCAACTCCCCTGGCAAGGTCCAATCGCCGTCAACAGCAAACTCATCCCCCCCCCCCCCCGACTGGTAACACACTATCCACATAGGGAACTCTAAACCTTGGTCCAAGTGAAAAGGCTCAAAGTGGTCAGGTGTTGTGGTCGTGGCAGACTTTGGCCCGTGTGGAGGGTGATCTGGGTGGTAGGCGACGAGATTGGCAATAATTCACAGACGTGCGATGTTTGGCCCTGATAAACTCCACCATACACTTCCCTCGTGCTCAGACCACACTTTCAAATCTTCACGCTTACACAAGGTAAGATACAAAATCAATTCTATTTGATCCCAAAAACTAGAATAAAGCAAAGTAAAATGGCCCGAGTACCTAAAACCCGAAAACTAGCTTTTTTACGCCATAGTTGGCTCAAGGCTTGTTCTGGTTGATATAGTAGTTGGGCACGTATCCAGGCACGAGCTGCTCGGCACCTTCGAGCATAACTAGACCAACCATCGAGTAAGTACAACGCAGCGCATTTACCCGGGAAAAGTTGTGATGTACCGACCACCATGCCAGTTGCAAGGTGGGCATCGATATGACAGCGCATGATGGATGGCCGGGGTCGACAGAGTGGAAACGCATGACAGTCCAAGCCTGTCCAGTGAGGGCGACAGGCTTTGAACGAACAAATCAGTGGCCAATTAACTATGCGAGGCAGAGGTGGAACAGAGCTCACAGTGACAAAGTCGTCACGATAAGGCGGGTTCTGGAGGTTGATGCCCTTGAACCCATTGTTTACAGCGTCCTGGACTGTAGGATACGGGAAGGGGCCGGTTCCGGAACCAAGGAGCCATGCCTTGACACCGTGCTTGTGCATCTGTAAAACATGATCGAGGTGTGAGAAATGTGAGCGGGAAGAGGTAAATGCAAGAGCGAACCGGGTGAGGAGGATTCATTGCCGGGTTTCCAGCGGTGACCGTGAAAATGACGTCCACGAGTGTGCCGTTTTCGTAAGACATGTACACTTTGGGGTCAAGCTCGGAGATCACGCTGGGGTTGAAGAGTAGCGGAGTGGTGTCGTCTGGGAGTTCATGCCATTTGTTACCTAGTTTCCAACGAGTTAGAGCGTGAGGTGTGTGGTAGAATGACAGCGAAACTATACCATTAAGTACCCATCCGAATTCTTCAGTACGAGTGACATTGAGGTTCAGCGTCCGGTCGGCCGGGCCCTGAGGCGGCGGGAGGGCAGGGTACAGCGACAAGTGCTCATAACAAGGTCGACACCACCGTTGATAATGTTGCCTGCGTAATCGACCCACTATATGCGCCATGTCTTTAGCTTACGATCCGTATACGAACGCAAAACATGCACTTACGGGGTTCTTAGAAGTAGGAAGCTTCGTGGGGTCCGCTTTTGGAGTGTTGTACGACATGATCGCGTAGCCGGTGATAAGCTGCGGCAATACGACCGCCGAAGTGCGAATGAGGTAGTCGCCAGCAGTTTGGTTGAGCTTGACGAAGAACTGGCAGCGCTCGCCGATAGGAATAATAATAGAATTTGCGACCTGGATGTTGGTGTAATGTCCGTCGGCGGCGACTGAATGTACGTTCTTTAGCAAGATGCATCTAGGATTAGAAACTCACAGAAGTATATAGCTCGTGTGAGTCGATTGAAACACGCAGATCCCAGAGCGCACCGCTGTTCTGCATAATGGGTGATTTTCAGCACGTGCGGAATCAAGAGTCGACAATCGCGGACTCACAAGCAAGTTGAACGCAGTCCAGCTGTCAGACTGGTTGACGGTGAACACCTGGAACGGGGTAGACGAGTTTGTACAGTTGTACCACATTGCCGGGCTGACCGTGTCCGGCTGCGAATCAGGATACGGGAACATCAAAGCGCTGTTTGGATACATGCAGCTGAAAGTGAACGTCGTTAATCAAAGCAGATAAGAATATGTACAACAACTTGCTTACCCCTTTTTGGTCGGCGGTTTCTGCTCAGGGACGGCGAGGGGATTTATAAGCGTCATATTAGGACACATCACCTGCCCCTTGCCGCTGGCTTTGGGACGATCAGTACTGAAGGGTAAACATCCAACTCACAGTGAAACGTATTGACTCGTAAAGGGTGTGGCAACGCGAAGACCGAACCTTCGATCCGGTGGCGAATCCTATCCGCAGGCCCTACAGGAGGTCGTGACATGGCGGCAGTTGTAACTTGATTTTGTAGTTGAGGATAGAATTCAGCGTAGCCAAATACTGCAAGAATGAAGCAGGGAGAGTTTGTCCGCAAAATGCATCCGCCCGGCGCCTGACACAGGTCACGGGGTCCGGCACCAGCGTATCGGATCTGAGCTTCCCTTTCTGACCACAGTTCCCCTGGTCCCTGGACGTTTACCTCTAACTCTCACTTGCGTCACCATATATGATACATAATCTACAGGTCAATTATTGGAGCCTGGGATAATCATGTCGGTGTTCCACTTGGTGAGTTAATCAGCGACGGGTCGCGATTCCGAAATGGTCGTTTTCGAACTAATATCACTGGTCAGCGTGTTTGCTAGATACATTTCTAGGATCCATTATGACGAATTTGGGCCTAGAGATCATTTTTGGACGGCTGGGACCAACCGTCGAGACTGTCTCACCTGGCGAACGGTCCCTAGGTATTTGCGGTGGCCAGTCTCTATCCAACATTCATTGAAAGCGTTTTGTTATTCACCTGGAGATATGTAGGTCCTCCTATCAATTTCTCTTGCCTTGCATTTCCACCGTGTTCTAAATAGCTCCTTCCCCTTGATAGCGCCATGAGCTGGTCCCAGCCGCACCATGCCGCCGTGCACTCTGGTTCCGTGCCCATGCGATCCTTAGCAGCGCCCCGTTAAGGTTCCTTCTCTCTGAAATTTTTGCTGGCTATAAAAGACTGATTGACTGTTCCGCCTTATCCTCGCCGCAGCATTAACCTCCCAAAACCTCTCCGAAACGGCCGGTCACCCGCTCTTCGCGCCTCAACCGAGCTTGTCCGCCCAGCCAAGAACAAGTGGGAAATGGGATCGAGTGTGCATCTGATTTGTTTCATTCCGACGCCAACCATCTCCACAGTCGCCAAGCCATCACGCCTAAACGCGCTCGAGTTATAGGCGAGGATGTTCGGAACTTGGATTCTGTCTCATCCTATGGGCACTGCCAGAATGTGTTTCTACTCTGACGCGGGGAATCTAATTGTATACGCCCTATGCCGCACTCTAATGGCCCTCGGTTTTCTTCTCACCTACACCGATATCAATCCGGCGTCCTTGCATTCACCTATGGATATAAGGAAGTCCCCCCAATCTCTTCTATCTACCCCCTGCGCGATGACGCAGAGCGAAGTCAGAGACTGTTTGGGTGCCTGTAGAAGAATTTATGGGACATTGGGCGAATTTGGACCGCAACCCTCGCACACGCGCGATATCATCTCCTCGCCGTTCGGACCGAGACTCCCCACTTGGTGGATCCACACCGCGAGGTCCTGGATGAGATCGGCCTGAAGTAGGCTTGATTCTCGATTCACTGGCTGGTTCCGTCCTTGCTCCCGACCCGCTTTTCACAACATCTGCCCGGGTGCCGATTGAACAGCCAAAACAACCCGCTCGTGCAAACTGTCCAGCCGCTCGGGGTGGACGCCACGAGTGGCCTTGCCCTTGCGTTTCTATTCCGGATGTTGACGTGGCGGGGGGTGTTTGGTTTCTTTTTGTTCGGCTGGCTGCGAAGGGACACCCTGGAACGACTTGGGTGAAATGGGACAATCGAATTGCTCCTCCCGTCCCCGCCCCGCCCCCTCCCTGATCTGCAATTACCTAGCAGGGTGGAGAGGAGCGACGGAGCCACCGAGTCATCCTCGCTTTATCCGACTTGCCCCCAGGTCCTGATCCCTCGACATTGCCATATAACCTTGCGAGAATCCGGGTCTACATTTCCTTTCTTTTCGCTGGGTCACCGCCGAGCAACCGACTGCCAACTCGCGCCCCAGCGCACACGCGATAAATGCGGAGTGCGCCAGATCTTGCCCACCAACTCCGAGATATTGCCAGTCAGCTCGATCGATGAACCTTGTGTAAAAATATTGACCAAACTCAATTGTCGGTCGATGCGAATTCTATCGAGAAGGAGGCACAGCAGCATCGCCAGCTCGCCGAGAAATAGGACGAATTGCTCGCTGACGCACGTTGCTTGCCCGAGATCTTCCTACGACTCAAGAAGGTACCTGAACTTGTTCGAGCGGCGGAGTCTAGCGGTCGTCCTGAACATCCATCACAAGCGCTGTGATGCTCTCACAACACCTGAAGGGACCGCGTCCCTGACCCAGACCCCTCTTCCCAGCTTCTCGGATGAAATAGCACGGGATGCGTGTACTGGTCTGTTGAAGTAAATAACTCCAATATGTAAATACTTAAAGCGCAGTGGTATAAAACCAAGTAAACTAAGTAGTAAACGGCGCTGAGTGAGTTAGAGGACAAAAGTCGCTGTAGAACAGACGACTGGTTCATTCAAGTTATATACACGCAGGTGCGGACATTCTACGGACTATATCTAAGGTGTACACGCACGTAAGGACAAAAGGAGACGGGAGCGAAGCGGACGGAGAGAGATAGGAGAAAAAGACGGAGTATATGCGTTATATATTCGGACGAGTTCAACATGGTCTCGTTGGCTCGCTACAACACGCTCATGTCCGAGGCGGCCCGCATTTGAAGAAGTCGACGACGAGGATAATTTGAGGGCGACTTGTCTACGCTGTGGGATCACGTTATATGCCCCGCACTCGACCACCTTGTGTATTTGGTACGTATATGCGCTTCAATTCGTCAATCCGTGCCTCATACCCTAGTCGACAGTGAACAGAGTCGAGAAACCAGTTACCCCATATCACGTGGTGTGCGACTGGTTCGCTGGCCTTGCTTCCCATCCACTATAGCGAACCACCGTCTAGGGCGTTCGACTATGTTATTTCTTACTGCACTCCCACTCTCAGCGCGACGCTCGTGCCACCTCGATCACCCACCGAGTTCAATGGCATATTGGCCATTTGTTAGTTGAATACAGCCGAATGCACACCACTTCCCAGCACCGTGGCAGAGCTAAAGGCAATCAGCGAACAAGCAGGCGTCCTAACTTCGACCCCGGCCCTTTTTTCGGCTCGAGGCTAACCTTGGGACTTGTAGATACTATCACCGCCGAAGAGGCCGGACTGTGCCATCGAAAAGCGGAGATGGGTATATGGGCAGGGGCTATTTGCCAAAGTCAGTACACCCGCCAGAGTAACCACACCCCCGACACCTGCCGGCTTGTTAAAATTACTCCTGGTTATGTTCCTACTCTTCGTGTTTCCTCCGCCTGCCGTGCTGTGACTCTAAGATCCACTTGTATCCGCATGTCGCTTCTCATGCCAACACTCGATTTCGGCCCAACCCAGCTGCTCAACAAATATCACGCCCTCCAGAGCTCCAAAGCCGCTACCAGATGTCAGTTCAGCGAGAGAGCTGTGTGTGTGGCCCAAAATGGATGTTGCAGTGAGTTGTTCGCACCCTGTTCGGGATATTTTGATCTTATCTTATCATGCCATGCACCCCTCGGATTTTCGCACAGAAACTAACATTTATTTGTTATATTAGTTTTTGACAAACTTCACACTCTTGTCAAGTCGATTGACTTCCGGACCGAGGCAGCTATCCAACTTATCGCCGAATTTCTCGACATGGGTGGGCGCGGGTCTCCTGTGGGGCGCACAGTTGCTGAACATTTTGTTCACAACCTGCTTTTTAAGGCGTTGCGAGCAATATCTTGTTAATTTTTCATCGCTTTGCCTTGCAGTTGTAGAGTTGTGCTCCAATGAGGTCCTGTTTCGCAACTCGCCAGTATATGACGCTGTTCCTCTCTGGATATTTAAACTTGACATTTTCCCCTACTAATACGAATACGTTAAATACAGTACGACATCCCAGCTGATATAAAATTCGCCCCTGCCCTTCCCTGACCACCCAGCCACACCGGCCGTAACCAGCCTGGCTCATCTCATTGGCTTACCTTGCCTTCCAAATATAAGGGGAAGGGACTCAAGTGATTCCGTGAATGTTTCACCCAGGGATATCCACCTGGACTCGGGCTCGGAGGAAGATTGGGTTGAGCGTCTGCCAACCAACTCAGAAGGGAAAGCAAGGGATATGAGGGGCACGCAGGAAGGGAAGAGAGGCGGGTGTGACTATGGGAGCAGGGATGTGGGCTCGGGAGGGTGGGGTAGGAAGGGTGGTCAGCCGTCAACTGAAAGCCAGGACGCTCGAAATGGCCAACTCCAGGGCGAGCGACGCCCGAGACGTCACGAGCAACCTCGTCATCGAGACCGCCATAACGGCAGGCGACATCCCGAAACCTAAAACCGCGAACGATACTCAGCCCAAGGCGAGGTTGGGGATCCAGGTGTAGTCCCCTTCGCGTTTGCAGGAGTCGGGGTGGGGGTCGTTCTCCCAGAGTCCTTGTTCCCGTCAAGGGCCTGACTCTTGACACCTACAAATGGCAAACTCGATCGACTCGCCGGCAGCTTCTCCTTCTCCTTCTCCTTTTCTTTCTCCTTTTTTGCGGCCGGTTCCTCTTTCTCCTTCTCGCCAACCGTCTCGCCGACCTTTCCACCCGAACAGTCAGCGGTGGCGCGCCCTTGTCCCACACGACAACCTCAATCCCGTCCTAACCACACTCGCCTCCTCAGTGGCATGCTCGGCGTTCACGATAGTCGTCAGATCGATACTCGGGACGTGTATGCGCTCGAACCCTCCCTGGATCTCGCGGTGCTGAACCTGCATCCAATCTAGCACGCATTGAACATCCGCTTGCCACACTGTAACCTAAATCATGAGCCCTCGGTAGAACGAAAATATATATAAAATAGGGGACAGACCTAATCAGCCCCTTGACGTACGGAGGATTCACTGCGATCGGCCCAGTCTCGTGCGCCTTCTCCTCTCGACCTCCTGGCTCTTTGCCTTGTCCTGTTTCGCCCCTTCTTCCTTCTTAACCTCCTTCACAATCGGCACACCGCTCCCAGTTCCACTAGTCGCAGTTTTGGGCCTAACCAACGCTTCGCCCCCCCGTCCAAGCCCAGTTCCAGTCCTTGCCATCCCAAGATTTCCACTGCCCGCATCCATCCCTCCACTCGCGCTAGGCGGGACTCCGACCCCAGCACCCGAAGACGCGGGGACCTGCGCCCATCGTGGTCTTGGCACCTCCACCTCTCGCTCCCGCTGCCCTTCCAGCTCGCGCCCATGCTCCAAATGGTCCGGCTCGATCAATCAAGACAGACCCAAACCTGCGCGCAAGGCAGGACGTGGCTCGCGGGGTCTGGATGTCGCCACTCCCGGTCGTATACCCGAATGGAGCGGTAGGAGGTGGAGTAGAGTGCTCTTCCTCTTCACGGATGCGTTCGGCCTGGCCAACGACGTCCGGCTATAGTGTGACGCGGGGGGAGCAGTCAACCCCGGCATAGGGTGCGCGTACCTGCTAATCCCAGCTCCAGCGGCAGCCTCATTCGGCGTCCCGTCCTGGCTCCCCGTGCCCTGTTGAGCCCACGGCTCTTCGCCCAAGCTCAGCTGCGAGCTCGCGAAATGGCCAGGCCCATACATCCGCTCACATTCCAGGCGTCCGCGGACAAGATAATAAATCGACGAGAGAGTGGAAACCACGCGTCGGATCCGGTTTTTCGGGTGCCGGGATACGGCTATTAATCTCTGGTGCGGGCGGCGGCCCAGGCGCGGTGGGTTGAGGGGGCGGGAAAGCGAGGAACCTTGCGCGATAAAAGTCGAACCCAGAGGTCGTCGCAGTGCTCGTGCTCGGAATCGAAAGCGTCGTGCTCGTGGCATTTGCGTCTTAGCCTAGGTTACTCCCACTCTCTCCCGCTCGTGAGCGCCTCCATCGTTCTGCCGCCGCCCGGTATCGATCGCTAGTCAGCACTTGGAACGGCTGGGCGTGCATCTGGTCGGATGTGCTAAGTTCGAAACCGGTCATCTGCCTGATAACAGCCGGATCGAGTTCGGCGACACTGAGCGGTTCGCGAGGTACGAGGTGTGGATCGGGTGGGCCGTCAAACGAGCTGATCATCCATGGGTGAGAAAGGACTTCGGCGAGAGTTGCACGTTGTTGGGGATTTGTAACGATCATGCGGGAAAGGATATGTTTACATTCTGAGGATCGCTGAGGGTTAGTTGGGAAGGAAGAGAGGGGGGGAGAGGGCGAACCTTGGGAAAGTCACATAGGAGAATCGAAAAGACCACGCTTGATTTTGGCGTGGAGCAGGCAAGCTCTGGTCGTCAAAGGGCACTTTTCCGCAGACGAGGACGTACAACACGACACCAAAACGCCAGACATCAACTCGGGCGCCGGGAAATATAAGCTACCACAGAACGTCGAGAGGTGGTCCTCAGGGTTGAACAGGTTGCTCAGCCCAAAGTCGATGGTCTTGATGTTGCCAGTCTGAGAGATGAGAATGTTTTCGATCTTCAGGTCCCGGTGCACGACGTTGTTCTTGTGACAATACTCGAGCGCCGACCCGACCTGACGAGCAAACTTGGGTGCGGCGCGCTCTCGGAGTCGATAATACATTCGAGCATCTGACCACGATCGACGTACTCGAGGACCATATAATAGTGACCGGGGTGGGTTATGATCTCGCGCATGCGGCAGATGTAAGGATGATAGAGCAGCATGCCCAGCGCAGCCTCGCGGGGGTGTCGAACCCCTTTATGGTATCCTTTTCTGGCGCCTTGGCGAGATTTTTCCAATTAGCTCCAAGTTTTCCGGAGGCAAAATCCCTAATCCCCCTGAGATAGTGTCGAGCCCTAGATTTCGACGAGCTACCAAGCCGTTCTGACCCGCATAGTAGAAAAGATCGCTAAGAAGCGGTTATTCTGCACCGGCCAGTTCGAGTAGGTGGCGTGGATAGATATCATAATTGTGGCGCGGAGTGAAGCGACTCGTTCGGCTAAGCGCCCGGCTCTTCATTTCGGCAGCTTTGTCACTGACACAGCCACAGCCGGGCCAATTGCTCGACTGCCTTGTTCTTTCGCCCAGGCTTGCCTCTCCGATGCCTTACTTGAGGCCCACTGAAACGCGGCTTCAGTCGGACAATATCTCGTCCTCACTCAACCCCCTGGGGCCGGGGAAAACTTCGATGGTTGACCGAGTCGAACTCAAGTAAGTGGTTCGTTGCTCATCCGCATGCAGCGCTCAGCCACTTTGGCTGTCGCTACTCCGAGCTAGGATTGATTTCTTATCCTCAGGTGCGTGTCATCTTTCATAAATCGCTTTATTGGGCGGACATTGTTGTCGTTCATCCAGTTCATTTGCTAGCAAAACACTCATGGACACAACCCCAGACGCTGTGAAGCCTGTCCAACCATATCGACTGAGCTCTAGTCTACCATCAGTTTGAGGACCTTGGTCGTTGCAACATTCACCCGTGGAATCCTGCTCCGTCTATTTAGTTGGCCATCCGGGCCTTGCATCCACACTCCGTCGGTTTATACTCGCGGAGCTCTAAATTAGGCTTGGTTGGCGTATCTAGCTTTCCGTCATAGGAGAGGCGGTTGGGAAGACGCGGGGGTCGGGAAGGGTCAGGGCCGGATACCTCGACGTTGGCTTCCTCCGCTCGAACGGTCGGCGGCAAAATGGAGCCCAACTCCTACTGTCACTTGGTCGACGGGGCTCTTCAGTTAAGGCATACACCGCCTCGACAACCCCCGTCGAGGGTACATCGACGAAGACCGCTGGGACAACTGACGGAGACCCGGTGAGCTGACCCTAGTGGGGAGTTCCGTATCGAAGATGGAGACTCTATGCAGCGGCCGAAAATACGAAGGAGGGGAACAGCCGGCTCGACGGGGGGACGAGCACGGGAAGGCGATTTGCAGGGCGCGAACGACACAGAACCTCTGGACTACAATTCGGATTCCCCCGGGCTTGGTGTACATGCTTCCGAAGCGTTAGCCCCAGGGGTCCGACCTGCGATTAACCCATCGTATTCATCGCGTTACCTCTCTCTCGGCATTATCCTGGCTCTTTCCTCGGCACGACGGCAACAACGGGGGTTTTTTTGGGTCACGATTTATGGACAATGTCGGAATCGTGGAATAAGGACTGGCGAGGGAGTTACTGTTGTCTTCAATGGCGGCTGGATCGTCAGTTTATCAATAGTGCAGTATAGTTCGCTTGGACTGTTCGCTTGAGGCTCACTCGAATTCAATTTCATGTCCAATCTCAATTATGCGCCCGGCCATAGAACTGAACTGTATCCCAAAGTTGGGCCTTGTTTGTTTTGGCTACATATTTCCGGTGGTCGTATTAGGAGAGCGCAGAAGCTTATCGGAAGCGAACAGGTATGAGGCGTCTAACAAGGATTGCTCATTCCCGTATGATAACGCGGCGAAGCTTTGGCCCAGCCCGACACCCAGAGACAACAATTAGCTCTCTTCTAATTACTCAAACCATTGATCCCCGGGTACTGATCCAATGCGCTCGGATTGTGGACTCCTTGCCCAGTTGTGTTTCAGGCCCACTTTCATCGCACTCAATGCTATTCCAGTTGAGCCAGACTCACAGTTTAGAGGTCTCAGGAGCATTCTCCTTCGGGCTGTGGTATGCGATCATGACAATTTCTGCGTTCAGTCATACCGGCCGGACTCTCCATTTTTGAACCCCGAACACTAAGCTTATTCATACTGTCAGATTCTCCATGGAAGTGTTGTTTAGGAATTCGTGTATATTTTAGAAAGAGCTTTTGCCATTGACTCGGCAGAGCGTATTCGACTGCGCTACCTGACAGGTTCAATCCCGATCACGCGGGTCGACATTGAGACACGAGTATAGAGAGAGACAGAAAACAGTAGAGACCATTGATTGATTTAGGCACGACTGCAGACTAGGGTATGAGAACACATAACTCAGCAGTGCGAGCGACGGACCTGGGTCCACTCCAGTCCATGGACAAAGTTGGATGTGTCAGCCCACACCGGGATCACCAAAGGCTCAGAACTGATAGCAAATAGGGAGGTGTCCTGGGTGGGGTGCCGATAGTCAGGCGGGACCCATAACAACAGTTGATCATGCCCTGTGTACACCCAGCCATTAGGAGAGCGGTGCATGGAGGCCGGGGAAGCAACAGTGGGTTCTGCCAGGGGAATGTTGGATAGGTTCCATTTGCATTGTGTGTCAGGATCTGAAGATACGGGGGAAAGGG
>WSTK01000981.1:0-11392 GCA_019616945.1 Ceratobasidium sp. 414 | reverse complement strand
TGACTCACCTGTACTAGCGTAGTATATAGAGAGCAGAGAACAAGCCTGGTCGGACCAGCTTGTTCTCGCCTTGTCCCACTTCACCTTCGCACTAAGGGGTTAGCAACCCTCTTACTAAGTCGTTTCCTCCAGGGGTCTCGTGGCTTAAAGATACTTAGCCACTTGACCAACTTTCGTATCTCGTGGCACATCGCCTCCAGGTTAAGTAACCTTTCGTGGCTTAACTATAAGCCTTCTACGTCATGTCCGTCTATCGTCCCAAGTCTACGAGGACTCCCGTCCTACCCCATCACGTCTAAAGTCACCTCCGCGTCACACTAGTGACCCTATGGCGAAGGCTCGTAACACATCCCAGGTTTTTTCGCTTTTTTTGCTGCTGCTGGACGCCATCAAGTTGCAACATGGGAAGGGTTTACAATTGAAGCAGCGGCTGAGGCTTTATGTGCATTGGAAGAGCATTGCCCAGGTGTCCTGTTACGACTCATGAGGGCCTTGTATCCGACGAAGGCTAGCCTCATCGACATAGACTTAGTCCAGTCTATCAACATCAACTTGGGTATTATCCTTGACTTTGTTCGGGGCTTGTCAACCGTCCCAGACAGCCAGTTGGATGGGCAGATGCCCAAACTGGAGCCATGTGTGTGTGGAGGGTGAATTTAGTTTGATTGTATGTGGTCTTGTTGCAATTGCTGTCTGCACGTTGTAGTTTTTGGTCATGTAGCCAGGCTGTTTGCGCTTTTTGTGTTGTCTTTGGCACGGTCTGTTTCTCAGGTGTTAGATGTATTTTTCTTTCTGTGTGTATTTATCTACAGGGGTTGTTGGGGCACGTCCGAGGGCGGACATCGTTATGTGGGGGGGCACCTGTACCAGGGGTACCAGGGGGGTACCACCTGCGCCTCCTGTTCCTGACCTCCACCAGCTATAGGATCCCTCTTGCCTGTCTCCAGCACCCCTCTCCCCTATTAATGGTCTCATTTGCATCACTTCGCTTTGGTTTAATCACTCGCACTCCCATTCAAAACTCCGCCTCATCCACGACCAGTTCTTCTCGTGCGGTAGTCATTAGATCTGGCACTGTCATCACTGTTTCTGACCCTGCCAGGACCATCACATGGGGATTCGTGACTCCAACTGGAAAGCCGGGTGGGCCGCCAAATGGAGCATTGCTGACGGGGTCGGGCACTATTGGTGGGATAATCTGGCTCAGGATAAGTTGGGGGAGCTGCCCTTTTGTGCTGCAGACATAGGCGGGGGGTTGCAACTTATTTATTTATCATTTTTGAAATGGGTCAACCATTTTCATCTCTCCAGGGCACACATGCAGTACTCCTTGGAGATACTTGCAATTGAGGATTTCCTCTTTCATAAACCTCAGCCACAGAAGCGGGGCATCATCAAACGAAACACAATTTATCAACCGCTCAGCTGTCCTCCACACTCTACCAAATACAATGCAACAAATCAAGTGGTCAAACCTGTCGCAGAAGCTGGACCAGGCTTACACTTATCATAGGCTCAGCTGTTTTTCCAAGTTTAGTTGTCAAGCTTCAGCAGTAAATGGTGGGTTGGGAGACTACGACACCGAATGCAACAGAAACTGAGACCCATACGGCAGGTCTTCTGGTCTCCCTTCCAGTTCCAATTATCCCAGGCGGTTCTGTCACAAGTTTGTGTTCCAGCTCAATGCTCACTTCATCCAGACTAGCCACCTCTCGCACAGTCGTAATCACTTCTGGTGCAGTTGTTGTGGTTTCCGGATCAGCACACACTGTTACTTTGGGGTTTACGATAATTCAAGCTGGCGATGCAGCTCCGACTTGGAGGATTAGGAGCTGGGTCATCGAGTGCGAGTTGGAATCTGTAAGTGAAGTGGTCAGACTTGGGAGTTGAGGGAATTTCTGTTCTGATATTGATGTAGAATTCAATTAGACTGGTTATCTCTAGATGTATTAGACAAGTAATTGGCTTTGGCAGCGTCGCACGGTTGTTCATGGTTGATCAGGAGAGCTGTGTTACACATACTGGGGGTTACAAGTTGCGCACGTGATGCATCGCCTGGAACTCTTGGGCCGCCCAGGCTTGGCGTCTTCCACCACAATCACCTTCGTCTCTCTAATAGGATTTGTCTCCGGTTCTCACGGTACTAGCAAAGCTATTGAGATCTTGCTGCATATCTCATAGATGGTCACTATTGTTTAGAGAAGTTGTCAATATGCTTGAGGCACGATGAGGCTTTTGGGTGTCCTTACCTCAATATTGCGCATCACGGAGTAATCTCAGCACCAGATTGGACTGACTGGTGTCTTCCCTTGTGTTTCGCCAAGCTGGGTCACTTGCCTCTTCTCGAGAACCTGGTGGCTTTCTTACCGACCCACCTTCCCCCGAGTCGGCTGCTCCTTTACATTTTGTCTGACCATCAAATAATAAACTAAGGTGATATTTCTGATCCACCCATTGTCTTTCCCTCTGCTAACCCAACAAGAAGTAAAGAAGAACGATTTCGGCCACTTCTAGTACACCTAACTGGCTCTTTATCACTCTGCTCCAGTTGCCCCCGGCCCCAGAGGGGATAAATAATATTGCACGAATGAGAATATCCACGATGCTTTCATTATGAGAGGCCTTTGTACTACTGTTTTGCTCTTGCTCTATACCTCATGCGTTTCTGCCTTCACAAATCCCCTACGTCCAACGGATGGCTCAGACCCCTTTATGGTGAGTGCGAAGAATCCAGGGGAGAATCATATGTCGACATCATTTGCCTCAGGTATATTCAAATGGGTACTATTATTTAACAAGTACGTTACCATCTGCGGGAGCTCAGTTTCGGGACATCGATAATGCCCTATGTAGTGATGACATGGGGGAACATACAAATCACTCGCGGTAAAGTGAGCTTCATTGCATATTTTTGTTGCGTATCGGTTGTTAATGCTTGCGTGTAGTCAATGGTGGAGTTGAAGGCGGCCGCCCATAAAGTCGTGTGGGCCGATACTACCACCGATCGATGCTGTCATGTCTGTAAGATCCCCCCATTGTAGATCCACCAGCCGCTTCTCACTCAGAGTTAGGGGCTCCCGAGATACACTGGATGGAGGCAGAAGCGTCATGGTACATGTACGTAACATGCTTGAAACTAACAACTTCCTCAATTGCCGATCTCCTCCCCTGGTTACGTCCGATAGTTACTACACCTCTGGAACTTCTGAAAACTATGACGGTCAGTGTTTACACGTACTGAAGGGGAATTCATCGGATATCTGGGGATCGACATGGTCGTATGCAGGTTCGATTAATTTTGAGCTTGTGTTGCTGGCACATTGACTCATTCATATACTATAGGAAAACTAACCGTGCCGAACCGGGACGATGTGTGGTCCGTTGACGCTACGGTTTTGCGCCACTCAACTGGGAAATATCTCATATACTCGAGCTTCGATGGCGCTGATCAGTGTCTCTGGATTGTGTTAGTTCCTGGTTGCCACATCCTCTATTTTAATTCAGTATTGACTATTTCACAGGAAGATGAACTCACCTACGTCGCTTGGAAACGCATATAAGATATCTATGCCAACCAACTCATGGGAGCACATAGGTGCCGCCGTGAACGAAGGTCCTGGTATGTTTCGTCTGTTATATACATGCATACCTCGTTGGGCTCATATTTTGTTATAATTTGTCAGCTGGGTTGTATCATGGGGGGCGTACTTGGATTGTTTGTAAGTACCTTTGAGTGACACTGCATATCCCGAATATGTGTGGGCTGAGCCTAAATACTTGGTAGACTCTGCCTTGAGTTGCAGTGGATCTGGTTATTTGCTCACTTCTCTTGAACTCACAGGTCTCAATCTGCTCTCTACAGCTTCGTGGGCAAAGAACAACACGGGTCCCATTTTCAGTGGTGCTAATGATAATGCTGCTGTGAGTGCCCTCAGTACTACCATAGCCTGTGCTTCGCTCAAGGGCAAATTGGCGCAGACTGGACATAACGGATTTTTCACCATGTGAGTATCATAAACAAGTTCCTCGAGGGCTCTAATGTATATTGGGAATGCTCTTAGGCCGTCTGGTAACATATACAACGTGAAGTGCTTGCTTAGCCAGTTTGCATGTGGGTGCTGATGTGTCTGTTCCTGTACCCTATTTCAGGTCTACCATGCCTCGCCGCTGACAGCAGTGGGGTGCGGCTCAAACAGGCATACCATGGTCCAAGCAGTCAACTGGTTTGCCAACAGCACATCAGCAAAAACGTCCTGGAGCCCATATTATCCGTATAGATTCTATTATACGGTATATGTACATACTAGTGTTTGAATACGTATATATACATACCTGACCTGTCTATACGTATAGACAGATACTTGACCTTTCTATACGTAAAATGATGAATACCAGAAATATATACAGGCTGTATACAGAATTTTCTGTTTGCCACACTGCTCATTTGTACAATTGATACACTTTATACCGCTGAGCACCCGTTTGGTGAGTTGGTGTGTCTTGACTCCTGCTGAGCTTGTGGCTGATGTTTCTTGTTAAAAAAGCGCAAGGCTGAGGCTGAGCGAATCCGCCAGAAGTATCCAGATCGCATCCAAGTAGGCTTGTTGTTATTTCTGGCGTGGTCTCTAGATCATGTTGTTGTGTGTAGGTGATCTGTGAGAAGGCAGATTGCACAGATATCCCGATGATAGACAAGAAGAAATATCTTGTACCTTCGGTATGTTTGATGTGTTCACTCGTGGCAGTTGGTTAATTTAAACACCTTCATTTCTCAGGACTTGACTGTTGGCCAGTTTGTTTACGCGATTCGCAAGCAGATCAAGCTCGCGCTGGAGAAAGCGCAAGTCTGGACAACAGCAACCGGGCAGGCCAAAAACAAAACACAAGGACAAAAGGGCGGTTCTCGGAAAAGCTTGTATGAACGAATGAATGCCAAGATAAGCAAACAGTAGTGAAACCGATTTGAACAAAGTGCGCGCAGACATAGAAACAGAATTAGCAGGTGGATGTGTCCTCATGAGAGAAGAAAATGACAGACACGAAGGGAAAGCATTCGACAGAGAGGGTTTATGCAGGTTTGGACTGTGGTACGCAAACCTACGATTGAGGACTATGCATGCGATCAGAACATGGTTGAGAAGGAGGTCTGAATATAATGATTAACTAAAGAGTTAGCTGGGTGCTGGGTGAGCAGGCGCATCGGAAGAGGGTAAGTCACAGAGAAGATTCGATTCCTCGGCTGACCTTTCACTTAGCAGGCTTTCAACTGTCGGCGATTCAAGTTAGGTCCAACCTCAGGAAACATTTGGTCAAGACTTACTGGAAGCGAGACGTTTGCTATATGCGCTCAAGTACTGCTTCATGCTGCTCAGCTGTGGTTTGACCTTGGCGACAAAGTACGAGACTTTGTTCAACTTGCAGGGAAAGCTGGAGCACATAGTCTAAATAAAATGTGTCAGTGGGGAGATGAGACAGGAACCGAAAGCGTGCTTACTGGCAAAGGAATCCTTCATCACCAATACAATTGGATTGACTGCGTCCAGCCCAGGGGTCATAATCTCCTCAATCAATAGCCAGTGCGATCCGGGGTCAGCCGTGACGAGAGCCTTTTCACAAACATTCGAGGTGAACTTGTGCTTCGCCATCTGGACCATTTGACCCTGAAGCTTGTGCAAAATCCAATCCCAGTCCGCCGGAGCCCCGTGCTCCGGGACAAACTGGATCAGATAGTTCTGAACAAAAGGTGAGTTTACGTTGCATGCTAAAGAGGGTGGTGGCTTACGCCAAACTGATCCTGCATCAACTGCGTGGTGTACTTGTGCAATTTGTCGATAAGCGGCCTGGTCTGGGGCTAACAGAGGTATTCAAAGCACTGCTGAGGCACACGGCAGCCGTATGGATGGGTGGCCAGGTCGTAAACATTCCCCTGGAACGACAAGACAAAACCCAGAAGTTCAGGGATACTTGCTCGATCAGCTTTTGTATGACCTACATAACAGGTTAGCTGGGCCTGCAACGGAAAATATCACAATGCCTACATGGTTCCTGTTTGCATCCTTCACACAGCGCATAACATCCACGTCAATCTCTTGAACAAACGACACCTGCTGTTCAACTGTGACGCATTCAATAGCCTATAACACATATAGTCAGTGTTGGGAGTTCGTGTACTCACCCCCAACTTTTCTCGTGGCTCGGTCTCCTCGCCACCGGCTTTGGGCCGCGCGGCTTCTCGGACTTGGACTCGGTGTACGCGTTAGCCTCAGCTGCGCAGCTTGACTCAGGTGTACGCGTGTCTCGTGCCGATGCGCAGCCTCTGCCATTCACGCTGTATGACTCACCCTTATGTATGTAGTATAAATACAGCGGTGCGCAAGCCTGGACACTCCAGCTTGCTTCACCTTGTCGTCTCTACCACTTAGAGTCCCTCTCAGGACTTCACGCTGGAAGCATGACGCCTCGCCTTGACCTTATCTCGAACTCCACTTTATTCGTTAGGGGTTCTAGGAACCTTACTCGTCTGCGCTTCCCAAGTCTCCCTCGTTCGACACACTACCTCATCCTCGTCAAGTCGCCGTATCTCGTGGCAATCCTGCCACTCGAAGATCATGAACGCGCACGCATCCACCTCCGTTTGCCACCAGTAAACAAGGGCACGTGATCGACTACGCCTCCACCTTCGCCGAATATAGCCGTCCCGATTTACGTCCTGACAGGTCGTGACATTGTGAAGCAAGCTTTACGGCGAACCTGGAGTTAACTCCGTGGCAATCCTCTCTCCCAAAGAAATCGAAGCAAACATGTCAGAACACCGATCACAGCACAACTATGGAACCGGATATCAGTCAAGGATCCGAGTGGCGGTTGAAGGAACATTTGCTGGAGTACAAGGATCAACACCCACTACACCAACAGAACAAGACATCATCGACACCAGACGGAACTCGAGATCCTCACAGCAATCAATGCCCGGGGCCCTACCCGATGAAGAAGACCAAACCATCCACATCGAGCAACCCTCGGTGGTACGAGTCGTCCCCGGACCAAGCATCGGGCCAGAACAAGAAATGGCAGTGGGAGCAGGATCCATCCTCATCCCAGAAGGAGAAGAGATGCAATACAACCGTCTCGCAGGAATACGTCTCCCAGTACGATCTCGACGAAATACGCCAGCGGTCACACCAAGAAGACCAGAGGAACCCCTTCCTCAGGAACAACCGAGAATTTTCACCCTCAGTGACAGCGAGGATGAACGCGAACCAGTACCGACTCAGCCTCAACCAGCCACATGTGTTCCCGCTGACCCTGAGCCCAATCTTCCGGAGATCCCGGAAATCGTCCCACCACCATACGGAGCACCAATCTGCCGGCAACCAGAATTCAATATAGCCGCTTTAGAAGCAGACCCCGATTATCGGTGCTTCGTAGCTCTAATGCAGGCAACCCTACATCCCCTGCTACCCGAAGTCACCCACCAAGTTCTGAGCGGGAGACATATCGAGACCATCGCACAAAACATCGAGGAAATCCGCAACCGTCAAATAGCCTTCGACACAGGAGCAATAGAATTAGCCCGACTCGTACAACAAACCCAGAGGAAGTAACACGAGGAGCACAGAATGTGGCAGATCAAGAAAGGGCTCGAGCCCAAACCCAGGCGGCAACCATCCGGAACGTCCTCCAGGAAGTGCCAACATGGGTAAACGACTTACAACGAGGAACCAATACAGTCATCAGGACCATCACAGAAGCAGTAGCTGAATTAAGGAAAGACGGGGAACTAACCCGAGAACTCATACAAGCCCTCAACAGAAGAATCGACCAACTAGAGGAGCGGATTACCCAGAAAATAGAAGACACACCCTTCACCGAGCCTCCCGAGGACCAATCCACAAAACGAAACATACGACGCCCACAGCGATCACCAAGCCCTCCAGGGTCGCCAAACAGTCGTCGCTCTTGCTCTAGAACCCCACAATGGTCAAGAAGGGACAGGACAAACAGGTCCCATTCTCCGGAGGAAGAACGTATCCTGAAAGGAGCCAAGACCAAGAAACCGGAGCCCTTCGAAGGAAAGAAACGAGACAGCGAAGCGGAAAACTTCCTAATGAAGATGGAACTTTACTTCCTCGAATATCCCAGGGCCTTCCCAGACCCCAAGAAGATCTCCACTACCCTCTCCAACATGAAGGAAGGACCCGCATCACGATGGGCTAAACCACTCCTCAAAAAAGTCCTAGAAGAGACTGAACACGAAGCTATAGCCTCATGGGTTAACTTCAAGAAAGCCTTCCTCCTAGCGTTCGGAGATCCAATCAAACGAGAAAAGGCCACCGAAAATATTCAGAAGCTAGTACAAACCAAATCAGCAAACGAATACGCTTCCGAATTTCGAATCCTGATGGACGAACTCGAATGGGACGAGAAAGCACTCATCAACCGATTCAAGGCTGGGCTAAAGCACACCGTTCGAAGAGAACTACTACGAATGACGGTACTCCAGGACGTATCTGCCCTAACCCTCGAAGAATGGATCGAATACGCCATCCGCACTGATGACATCCTTTACGCAACTCGAAACATTGAAGATAATCGAACAAAGGGAAAAACAGCCACAATCTCAAATCCACGCCAGACCCAACCCCAGAACCAGACCGTACCAAGAGAAACCATCGAACGAAGAAAGAGGGAGGGAAGATGCTTCAAATGTGGGAGGTTAGGACACATGATAGGGGTATGTCGCTCAGGATACCACAAAGAAGATCAGCCTCAAGGACAAAATACCCGAAACGAATCACAGAAAGAAGACCACAAGCAAAAGGAAAAAGCAAAGGAAGCACACATTGAGGAACCAAGAGAAGACGGTGAATCCACTGCGTCGGAGTCAGGAAACTAATACAGCCTACTGCGCCCATGTCTGTAGGCAAGGAAGACCTAGATCGTGATGTTCGGCATGTATACTATCTAAAGAAATCGGACGATGATCCCCACTGCTACATCACGATTGAAGGAATCACGGAACCCACTCTCACTCTCATTGACTCAGGATCTTCTCGAAACTTCATCGACATCACTTATGCACGCAGAAACCACATTCCCCTGATCAAACTTACACACCCCCGAACCGTCATTGCCATAGACGGAAACGAAACCGCCCAAAAGATACGTTTTCGTACAACCCTCAATTTCGAACTAGAAGGACGAATCTTCAAGAGTCGCTTTTATGCCATGCCACTAGGAGACACCACCGTAATCCTAGGAAAGGAATGGCTCACGGAACATGACCCAGACATCTCCTGGAAAACCATGGAAATACGTTTCAGGGAAGAACAAGAACAAGGAAAATGTCGCGACCCTCCGTTCTTTGTGGTCACTTCTTATTTGCACGCTTATGCGATACTGCTGGGTACTTCCCAGAGGAGCTGTTGTGATGGGTATTTCCCTATTTGGTGGACACTGTAAGCGAAAGCTCAGTTAAGAGTTCTAAGTATGAGGGAAGATGGGGTGTCAAGACAAGCAAGCTGAGGGGACTCAGGCTTGCTGTTACTCTATATATACTGCTCTGAGAGCAGGTGAGTCATCTATCTACAAGTATGAGTCATCTATACAAAGTATACACCTAGTCATCAGGTTGTATGCACCAATCATAGAGGTCACAATAATAGTCTGTTACATAAGGCAAATGCACGGCACCCCCGATGCTGGGGACGCTGCGCTCCCCCGCCCCCTAGCCGCGGGCCAATGTTAATGCCCGCGGGCGAGGTACGAATATCTCTAGGTTAAGTATATTACTAATTAAAATGATTATGTAAAACTACCACTCCCACTCGAAAAGTAATACCTTTAGAGAGCACAGCCACCGAGTGGTAGGTCACGTGACCGCCCAGCTAAGCGCCGAGGGACTTGGACAGAGAGCAAGCGAGAGACACCAAAGGTAATGTGGTCGATTACGTGAAGGTCGTCGGTTCGAATCCAGTTGTGACCCATCATTATTAAATGGGTCACGACAGAAAAGCAGCAGGAGAAGCACCAGACGAAACCCCCATACCACCAGAATACGCTGACTTCAGGGACGTTTTCGACGTGGAGAAATTCAAGGAACTACCACCCCACAGGGACCACGACTGCGCCATAGACTTCAAGGAAGGATCAAAACTTCCACGACCGGCAAAACCATATCCAATGTCCCCAGATCAGGCAAAGCAGCTCTGCGACTTCCTGGAACAAGAACTACGAGACGGAAAAATCAGACCAAGTAAATCAGAAATCGCTGCCCCCTGTTTCTATGTCAAGAAACAGGACGGGTCTCTTCGGCTGGTAACAGATTATCGGAAGATCAACGACATCACCATCAGTGACCAGTTCCCTATCCCACTCCCGGAAGACCTGATTGAACAGTTACGGGAAGCGAAGGTTTTCACCAAACTAGACCTGCGATGGGGATACAACAACGTACGCATCAAGGAAGGAGACGAATGGAAGACTGCCTTCCGCACCAAGGACGGACTCTTCGAATATGTTGTTATGCCTTTCGGTCTAAAAAACGCGCCCAGCATTTTCCAACGGTTCATGAACGAAATACTAGCCGACTTCAGGGGCGTTTTCGTCATCGTCTACCTAGACGACATCCTCATCTTTTCAAAGAATGACGAGGAACATACGGAACACGTGCGTGCGGTCTTAGAAAGGCTACGACGAAACCACCTTTTTGTCCGACCGAAGAAGTGTCGTTTCAGGGTCACTACCGTTGATTACGTTGGGTTAGTTATCAGCCCAGAAGGAATCTCTATGGACAAAAGCAAGGTCCAAGATATCATTGATTGGCCAATCCCAAAGACCGTTAAACAAAACCAAGCCTTCCTGGGGTTCTGCAACTTCTATCGACGATTTATCCCGGACTTCAGCCAAATTGCCTGACCCTTACACGACCTAACCCAGAAAGGAAAATCCTGGAAATGGACGGATATCGAGCAAAAGGCGGTACAGGACATCAAAGATGCAGTAACAAGGGAACCGGTCCTCGCTCATCCTAACCCCGACAAGCAGTACATCCTAGAAACAGATGCATCAGGGGTAGCCCTAGGCGCCATTCTCAGTCAATACCAGGAAGATGGGAAACTACACCCTATCGCCTTCCTATCCAAGAGCTTCAATCCCGCGCAACGAAACTACGACACTTACAACAAGGAATTACTGGCGATCGTAGAATCTCTAAAACACTGGCGTTTATACCTCGAAGACACAAAGATCCCAGTTCTTGTGTACACCGACCACCGGAACTTACAATTCTGGAAAGAGGCTAGAGTCATGGACCGAAAACACGCTCGCTGGTACACCGAACTAGCCTCTTTCAACTACGAAATCCATTACCGCCCAGGAAAGCAATCCCAGA
>WSTK01000980.1:0-11402 GCA_019616945.1 Ceratobasidium sp. 414 | reverse complement strand
AACAAAGTGAGAGGGTGGAGCACTGCATGCGCATCATACATTAGCTGAGGGTGGTAACAGGGACAATTAGTAACGCCAGGGTTCATTGGTAATAGTTGGTTGGACGTCTCAACCGAGTGTCACGATTGGGTCGGTCAGAGACCTGACTGTGTAACCGGGCATTAGCGCCGTAGGCACAGACCCGCATATAACCCGCATATACTCATGATTCATTGGAGCTAATTCTGGCCGCAGCCCCGTAGGGCACCCAGTACGCCCTGGACATGATTCCCTGTTTCAGTCTTATTGGTTTACTCCTGTCTGCCGCCTTTCTGTTTCACTACATTGTATTTAACCTAGTTACTCCATTGCCTAATATGCATCCTCGTTTACTACTAAGTACCCCGGTACCTATCTGCCTAGTACCTTTTGAGGACCGCACGATCCATGCGCGACACAACGGACATTGAGAGCACCGAGACAGCCAGAAAAAAAAGGCAGGAGGGAGGCTGTGTGAATCATCTGTGAGTTGACACCTGCCATGCGAAAGGGAGTGGCAGGAGGGTAGTGAGGAAGGAGAAATGTGTCAGTGTGGTCTGGCTAAAATGGGCACAGGCGCTCATATGCCCATGCACTTACGAGACTTGCCCAGCGAGGGAGATTGAGAATGAGTGCGCGCAGGCACAGAAGCTTGCTTGGTATATAACGCAGCAGTCGGCGCTGTGAAAAGCGCACAAACCAGACCAAGTTCAGTCAAAGCTGGGCACCCGCGCCTGAATGAGCACACCCACCGATGAGCTGGGCCAGCTGTACGCCTTGTCTTTCTCTCTGTTCATATAAGGTATCTTATGTATGTTTAGTACACGATACGTGCTGTTCTTGTCTTAGACGCCACCAGAGTGTCCCACAGGACACACGGGCGACGGGATTATACTGCAACGCAACATGGAGGAACCCGAGAATGAGTGAAGCTCTCATCGCGGGACTGTATTTGCTCACTAACGCGTTGCGCAGTGTGTGCAACCGAGAGGACGAGGGTCACATGAGTCCCTTCCTAGTACATTATGTCATAAGGGAATAAAATGGGATGTGTGAGTTGGCGTCATGCCAGCATTCAGGTGTGCGCACACTGCGATCACGCAAGATGCTCTTGAGTCGCACATGGTAACGATTAGCCGTGGAGAGCACTTCATGCAAGAGGACCAGTGCAAGGGCTGTGCAAACCATTCAATTAATCACATGAAAACAGATGAGCTAGAAGCATGTTTTTTTGTTCTTTCAACAACCACGACCAGGACTGCAACCGCCCCGATCGCGAATTGTTGTCATGAAGACATGTGACATCTGCTGCACCCCATCGAAGGGAGGAAATTTCACAGTGGAGGAGATCACTTGGCTCGACAGGTTTTTGCCACAGGTACAGGAGCTCACCAGGAATAAGGGCCCTGGCGCAGGAAAAGATCGTGAGGACTTCTACGACTATATTGAACAGGAATTTCTGGTGAAATTCGTCTATCGCCTCCCCGCTCGTCACACCGCTTTTAAATTCACGGAAGAGCAAAAGGAGTGTGCATGGGACGATGGCGAAGCAGCCCTGCTTCGTTCGGTTAGTGGGTTTTGCGTCGCAGATAATACACTTGCTGACCAGAGATGCCCAGCGTTTGAGGACCAAATTATCATCGAGGGCCCACAAAATGAAAGATGGGTGCACCGATTCAGCGGAACAATTGAGGAGGCGAAAAGAATGGAACGATGAGGTGTGTGCACGGAGCAACTGTTGAGGTATGCAATCTGACGCTTACGCAACTGCAGGTAATTGCGGAGCAATTGAGCGATTATTTAGCCGACGGGCTAGAGCTGGACGAGCTCTCCCAGAGTTTGGTCGACCTGGGACCATCCTACATGTGGAGGCTGAGCACCATTAGTAAGTATAAACGGTCGGTGCAAGATGTGCGCGACATGGTCGAGGACAATTGGGCGGAGGTACCTGAGGAGCTGCTACGCGAGTGAGTCCATTCCCTGGATGGCAACCTGGCTTACCAACAAACCACCAGGTGGCAGGCTAAGGTATTCCCAGCATTGGCGAATATTATTGAGTTTTTGGGCAAGGCGATGGGGACGGAGATACATGCCAACCTGGTTTGGCACGACGGCCAAAGAGTAGTTTCTGCCCAGTGAGCACAATCTCGGGCTGGGCCATGGTAACAACTAAAAGGGATATGCAGGTGCTCGACGCGGCGAATGGATGGATTTGGTCAGACGACCCAGGGTGTGGCGTCCCAGCGAGATTTTTTGAAGCATGCACGGGACAAAATTGGTATGACCACAATTGTGCTGATGCGCGGAGCATGGTGTAACCGCAGAGCTGACCATCGAAGCGACCTGTCAGGTTCGGGAATCACAACTAACATCATGGAAGCGCAAGCAACGGTGACAGGCGATCCACTCAGGTCAGAGCGGCCGAAACTTTCCCCAGTCAAGCACAATTTGGACGCTGAGTGATGTGAACAACTAATGTTTTTTGAGGAACTCTGGTGTATGTTAATTTTGACGGTCTACCATGGCTTGCTAACACGTGATTTAGAATGGCAAGGTGGTTCATTGCCTGTGCCACGGGATCAGTTGGAAACAGATGGATGCTCTGGCGAGTATGGTCTGATAGATCGCCATTGTCTTCCTGCCGGGATCAACTGTCTGTGCAATCTGCTTCAATTCAACAACAGCAAGGCGATGACTTGGGCTCATGCACTGCGATCACCTGACTACACTGGCACCATGGAGTTCCAATTTCGACAACCAGCCCCAGGCCTCATATTTGAACAAACTCAGAATGAACGCCTCAAGAGGTCTCGCTTGACATATCCACCTGAGGCTATGGCGTACTTGAGGAGGCAAATGCTCAAGAACGACTCCGCACATGTGCCTTGGTTGGGACTTCTGTTTGGGTCTAGCGCAGTCACTGAGTTGTTCAGTGATCATGTAAAGGAGTGGGCAGTTGAAGTTGTGGGGGGTGACGAGACCATGATCGATCTGGTTCAATTTGCAGAGGAGTACAAGGGATTCATGCCATATCAGGTATGTGAGCGCTTTAGGCTGCATTGCAGAAGGTAACACCGCGCAACACAGGCCACCTGCGCGGATTTTGAGCATGCCGTGACGTGTTGCGAGACACTAGCGAGCAGACTGCTCACACCTGGTGTTGAACTCGGACGACTGCGCACAGATCTATTGCTTGGTGGATTCCATGTGGAGGAAGGGTCACCTGAGCATGGGAAGATAATCGAATGGATTGCGAACAACGAGCTGCGCCACACCAGCAGCACCACCATGGGTGGAGAGTGGGGAGTGAAGTGGATGGTCATATTGATCCTCGTACTCTGGTCTGGCGCTGCACGAGACTCAACGTGCGACGGTTTGCGCCAAGTTGCTGACCAAGTGCAGAGGGCCTTGGGCGAGTCGACCCAGACTCTGATGGAAACGCTGGAGCAGCGCCGGGGATCATCCACGACTGTCAGAGTGTGCGTGTCTTTGTGGGATATGGGCCCAATACCGTTGCGCAGCATGCTGAAGCACGATGATGCGTGGATGGTAAGTTGAATCTGGTGGCCATCGTCGCAATTTCTGACGACACCCACAGCACAAAACATTGATTGTTATGAAATATCCTCCTGTGTTGCGAACGCACAGTGCGACGGCCGTCGACAAGATGTCACAGAAGCGGAGCTACCAGGTAATGGCCGGCACGTCAGGTAAGTGGCTGCTCAAAACATTTGAGCAATGCGCTTAGCTATTGGGCACACGGCATAGCGAGCAATGTTTCCGTTGCAGGCAACAGAAGCCGCAAGTTGGAGGGCAAGTGACTGGGAGAATGTGCAGGCAAAGGGAAACTGTTTGCTTGAGCGACGCTGGGCTAGTAAGGATTGCATGATGCTCCTCCCTCCATGCCCCATAGTTTAATAATTCGCATATATTTGTGCATTTTTAGTGTGCCGAGATGTGAAGTTAATGGACATCACGGTATTCACAGGAACTGGTGGGAGTGTGAAATACACATGGGAGTGACGTTTTCCATTTACAATCTCAAATTAAAGATAAACAGGCAGAAAGTGGGTCCAGGAAGTCAGCATGTACAATATACATTATGTATACTCAAATTTTGGATAAAGCTGCCGATAGTTGCCCCAGTGTTGATTCGGGGGGGAAACATCAGCTCCAGCACAGTCATAGCTTAAGGCCGGCCTGTTGCACTTGCAGGATTGCGCGGAGTTGCTGAGAGCACCAGCACCAAGACCAGAATTCGCTGACACAAGCACTCTGCTGCTCAGGTCCAAACTCAACTGCCACTGCGATCCACCCCTGCGCGGCAGGTCAGATCCCGCTGAACGTTGTTAAGCCCCACTTACAGCTCCTTGCCTGCGCCTTTGTTGCTTAGATCTTGCAGCAGCTGTGGTCCAGGTGAGTACACTCACCATCACTGCTCACTGCCCCTTGCCCTCATCGTCGTATGCCCTTGCACTATCAAGGGCCCACACCCTCATTCACCATTGCCTGCCCAATCGTTCAGGCGTGTCTTCGATTGGCCGCCATGTTCGCTCACGTGCACTTCCACTCTCCAGCGTCGTCGCTGCTCCAGACTCGAAAATACAAGACCTCCCCCATTGACCCGTGGCGCGCATTTGCTCAGCCAGTTCGCACCTGTGGCTGGGGGTCACCGGTACCCCCATGTTATAAGATTCAAACAGTTGTGTAAAATGTCATGTGTCTTGATCTGAAATGTGCATTATTTCTCGTTTGTGCTCGAAACGTAGACAGCATTTAAGTGACACTATATGCATATAATTCGTATCTGAAATTTATTTCAGGAGCCCACGAGCTCCTGTGTTGCAGATGCTGGTTCTGCGAGTGTATTTGTGGTGTAGGATCTGCGCAGTTCGACAAGCGCGCATCGGCTAAAAGAACAAGAATAAAAAGGCTGAGAACTAAGCGCCAAAGTACATGTTTTTGATGTTGTATTGGGCTGCCCACTTGTCGGTCAACCACCACCCCTTTTTCTCGAGATCATCACCCAGAAATGTGCCAAAGTCTGTGGAGTATAATGAGTGATGTACATCTGTGGCAGTGGATTGTGTCCTTTTTTCTCAGTTTTTATACATTCAGTTCAATGAACGCCATTTGAGGGCATCGCTTACATGTGAGGCGACAATGACATGGGTAAAAGAAACAATTGAGGCTCTGGCCAAAGGACTCGAACATCCCCCAGTAAGTTTCCATGACGGTGAAAACTTTAGGTTGTTCGTCTGTTTCCATGGACTGATGGACTGAAGTGCTAACCAGCTGTTGCAATTTGTAGCCCTGCAGAACTGGTGCCCAATCTCATTGAGGCTTTTGCTTATGAGGTTCACCGATGTTATAACGTGGCAGTGTATGCTGCGGCTGTGTGGAAGGAAGATGAGGACACCCTGGCAGTCACACAGTGAGTCCATCAGATCACACTTGTGGAGTGCTCACTAGTCACTGATCACAGGGCATTGAAGATGCCTGATGTGCGCACAAGTGATGATAATTACAGCCACGCCGTGGTGAAACATTTTGCTTGGTTTGCACTTGAAAAAAGTGGTGAGTTTCACCCGCTGAACTATATTCATGAAATGATACGAAGTAGCCATTTGCAGGAATTGGATGTGGCGTCTTGCCTTTGCACGGGTATCCAACTATATGGCCAGACTTCCGCACAGGTGCTTGACCATTGTTTCTGCCTGTTCATCCTGATTGGCAAGAAGAGCTTTTCAACGTGAAGCAATGGTTCAAATACCTCTGGAGTGAGTCATATCAACCATATCTATTCAGCTCACATAAAACGACCATTGTTTGCAGAGTGGCAGGGTGGGAATCAACTGCCCAATTGGGCCACAATCGTCGAGGACGTTAATGAAGGTCGATTTGAGTACATTGACAAGGAACGACTTCCCACCATGTTTCTCCTATTAGTCGAGATCGATGATTGGGATGAGGCAACAATGCGTTTGTGGAGCGAACATATCTGTAGCGCCATGGACAGTGTCGGTCGTGTGTTACCGGACAAGCGGAACACTGTGGTTCAGTTCCGCAAAATCGACAACCGAGAGGATGGGGAGATAATTCACAGTGACTTTTGCACGGACCCTGACTTGGAGGGGTTACTCACTTGGCCTCTGGAATCTCTGCTTTTTGAAAGGAGAATAAGGCAGACCACCAACCACCAAGCCTTGCATCGAAGTGTTGAACTCTATGATCTTGCTATTCCTCTCTCAAACCAAGTGGCGTTAAGCGTTGCCAACTTAGATGAACTGCACCAAAAATTGAATGATTATGAACGGTCCTTCACGTTGCCCGAGGTGAGTGAATGTGTTTGTGCTCTGCATTCTTTACCTCAGATTGCTGAGCCAGATAGGCGACGAACGAGGTGAACAATTGGCATCTGGCTGCATTGCGCGTGTTTCACCAGGCCGGCCTATTCGCTCACAATGTGGATCCTGTGCACATCATCTACCCTGCAGAGTTTGTATCCTGTGATCAGCCTGGACATTCTGCGTGGTCCACGACCGCGCTGCGCGACTTCTTCCTGCGCAAGCCATTTTGCACTGATGGCTCCAGCATACTGAACGGCAGGAGCAGCGGCGTGGCTGTTGGGTTCTATGCCATACTGCAATACACCATCAATGTGCTAAGGGTGGCACCAAAAGATAAGGAAGAAGAGGAGATCATGATTGACAGTGATATGCATGTGTACAGGCGGGCAGAGCTGCGGACACTGGCGCAGTGTGTGTCGGGAGTTCGTGAACTCACCCCCAACTTTTCTCGTGGCTCGGCTTTCTCGCCACCGGCTTTAGGCCATGTGCGCCTTCTCAGCTTCTCAGACTCTGACTCGGTGTACACGTTAGCCTCGGCTGCGCAGTATAACTTTGGTATATGCACGTCTCGTGCCGATGCGCAGCCTCTGCCATTCACGCTGTATGACTCGCACTCATGTACGTAGTATATATACAGTGGTGCACAAGCCTGGATACTCCAGCTTGCTTCACCTTGTCATCTCTACTACCTAGAGTCCCTTTCAGGACTTCACCCTGGAGGCTTGCCAGCTCACCGCTACCCTCTCTCAGACATCGCTTTGCTCGTTAGGAGCCCTAGGAACATTGCTCGTCTGCTCGTCACAAGCCTCCATCGTTCGACATAGTCTTACGTCCTCGCCAAGTCACTGTATCTCGTGGCTAAGTCACCACTCGAAGATAACGCACGTGCACATGTCTACCTTGCTCGCCACCAGTAACAAGGACACATGATCGTCCCTCCACTTTCGCCAAAACTTATCGATATCCGTTTCACGTCCTGACAGGTCATGACAGTGTGTCTCGATTCTCCTCCAGGATCTTGAGGTTAGCAAAGACAAGCTTGCCGCTACCACTGGAGGACCAAGGGCGACACTGTCACTGCTGCTGTGCGATCTTGAGGCACGGTTTGGTAGCTGGCACCCCATACATTGTGTTCGAGAGGCAAGGCGAGGGCGGAGAGGAGATATTGCTGATGACAAAAGTGTTGCGCCCGGACCAAAACGTTTTCGCGCTATTCGCTGAGGAGGGGGTGGACAGTTCTGACACGGGTGAAGAGTCAGCTGAAGATGAGCCTATGTCTATATCCGAGTCTGAGCCAGACACACAGCGTACCTCGGCGACTGGATCAATTGAGACGCTGCGTGGAGACATCAACAGTGATTATCAAGGTAATTGCGCGCACAGTGAGGCATGACTGACGTGGTTGACAGCACGATTTCCAGAATCTCTGGTTGCTGACCAAGTCAATGGCGCAGTGATCAAGAGGCGCTCAGGTGAGGTTCGTCCCTTTCTGCAAGTAAGTGTACTGGTTATTCTGCCCTTGAAGCAGGAGCTCACATGTTGCACGCAGCTGGCTGCAGACCTTACCACTCACCACGGCACTCGTGACACCATAGATGTCGAAGTACAGCCAGGTGCGTAACCCAACCAAGAAGGCGAACAACTGTTCACTCACAAGGTTGACCAGACCCCAAGGCGGCATCTCCTGTGCATCGTCCTGCTAATCGCACAGTGAGCACAGCGGTAACACCCCCAGCTGCCATTCTGGCAAACAGCACATCTTCAGTCCAGAACTTTGGCGCAGCTGCTCGCCTCCTATGTTTTGTGAATGGAGTTTCTCAACGAGGGGGTGCCATTCCTGACCTTCATTTTGCTGGCTCGCATTTGACGTACGGCACCCACGGGATGCCGGAACCGCTACAAACCCCCACAGGCGGGGGTGTTGTGTCGATGAACAGCTTGCAAAGCATACCAGGTAAGAACACATTAAACTAAATTGGCCAATAACCACTGACTAATCCTGGGGAAGTCACGTCCACATGGCGTTAAACATGTCTGCGGCAAGGGTGGGATCGATTCTGGCGTGGCAGGCCAAGCAAAGAGAGTGAAATAGTGATGTGGGCGTATACACGTGTTTGTTTTTGCAGTCCATAATAATATAGTTTTTCAGTGGGTCAAACAGCGGGTAAAGAGCATGTGCTGTTGGTACAATCTTTTTTTAAAAATTCCAGATTATTGTATCCCTGGTCAACTATTGTTTTTTTTTTTCACATAGGTATATCTACAGTGTGACAAGTGTAAATCAGATCTTATTGATAGTCACAAACTGTGGTGTGGACTTGGATGTCATTCATGGGGTGCGGAAATTTATTGGTGCATGCAGGGTATTTGGGTTTAACAAACACAGCTGGGAATCATATATTCAAACATAGCCTATCCACATGTGGACCAATTTGCAGCAGAGGTCAACACCAGCACAGGTCCTGTGGGCATACCTGACCGCACTTTTACCTTGGCTGCCCATTCCCTGCTTTCAACTGTTCCTCCAGCTCTGTGATTTTGGCCTGCATTTGTGTGGACTCAGCGATCGACGCATCTCGCTCGGCCTCCGCTCTTGCTCACTCAGCCTCTGCAGCCTCCGCTCTCGTGGTGGCCTCATCCCTCTGCTGAGCCACAGCGGCTGTGCTGTTCTGTCCAAGATTATTCATGTGCGTCAGTCAAAACAACATGGTGATATTTGAAAGCTTACGCCGCGTTTTGGTGCCACCTCAGCAAGATACTCATTTCAATTGTCCATGTAAAGTTTGTGTAACACTTTCAAGCTGTCTTCGGGTGGGACTCGGGGTGCAAGAGACAGGAACCACGCAAACCGGGCTTCGCCTTTTCTGCCCTGGAGGAACAGCAGGGATACTCCAGCAAGGCGGCAGGTGGTATCCCAAATGACGCCTGCATACCAGTAGCACTGGTGCTGATAGAGGTTGTAGAATGGCTGGTGATCAGAGACAGTGCACACCAAGACAACGACCTGCTCGACGAGCAGATTCTGGTGATCGATGTCAATCCTCTCGAGCTCCTGGTGTGATCCGAAATGTCACCATTTGCAAAGATGGGCAAGATTGTCGTGGGCAGAAATGAAGAACATGTCAGCTGCAGGGGTGGCGCTGTTATTAAACAACACATTGAATACCGCTGAGAAAGGGCGGTTGAGGCTGCTGCCTGAGAACTCCAAAGCTTTTTTGGGTACTCTGTGGAGGGTATGAAGAATGCAGCAGATAAATCAGGTGAAGAGACACTTACTGGGGAGATTCTATCATTGTGCCCCCACCCCCACGTTGGACATCCTCCACCATCATATCGAGGGAAGCGTTGTCCCCAGGATTTGGCGATGTCTGAACCTCCCAACGAGGAACACGGTCAACGATCAAGACGGTTTGTCAGTGTGGTTCATGTCGGTCGTGGATGTGGAATGCGAGGAACTCGTGTTCCGTGGTAGTGGTGCACTTGTAGAAACTCGCGGAGTATACGTAGATGTTGCCCAGATAATCGACAGAGTCAGAACATCCAAGTAGTTTGGCTCTCAAGTTGGTGACAGTTTCATACGAGAGATCAGATGTACATGGCTGAGGCAGGAAAAGAAATGGGGACGGTGAATTTGGCAGCTGCAGTGCTGAAGCCATAGCAAAGTGTTTCTTGAGCCAACGTATGGATGGGAGCATGATAGAGGCCAAAAAGTTTGCAATTCTTGGGGCTGTGAACCACGTGTGCCTTGCCGATCGCTGAGGATCAGGACTCCGCGCATCTTTCACGGGTCTGCGCATCTCTCAGGACTCTGCGCATCTTTCAGGATGACTCCACACATCTTTCAGGGCTCCGCACATCTTTCATGACTCCACGCATCTGTGCATATCTGGACCACGGAGTAAGTGAGAAGGCATTTTTGGACAGCCAATTTTGCTTCAAAATCGGCTGGAGCGGATTACAAATGATAAGACTAGTCTTATTTTGATGCTAATCGCTCCAACCGATCTTTCTTGAAAATCAGTGGAGCAAAAACTGCCTAGTGTCAACACCATGGACACCAAACTTACATCATGTTACATGTCTCAAGGTATAAAATTGCCGGGGCTGGAGCTGCAACAACTTTGTGACGACTGCAACCACTCACTAAACCACACAACATGGGGCAGCCATTGGTAAGAGGATTGTTATCTCTTGTGCTGGCATTTACATCTGCCTACGACAGAGAGCAAATCATGATGGACTGGGAGCAGGCTGTCACGAGCCATGAATGGCACCCCTCTTTCTTCTTTCTTTCTTTCTTCTTTTCTCTTTTTTCTTTCCTGTCTCGTGACGTGACTACGGACTGGCAGATGACTGGCGTTCTCTAGATAGATGATTCTTACAGTTGACTCGCCTTGGAATGGCGGTTGACTGGCGTAGATAGATGACTCGTCTGTACTCGCCTAGTATATATACAGCAGCAGACAAGCCTGGATACCCCAGCTTGTTCTGTCTCGTCACACATCCTCTCTAGGGAGCTATCTCCCTCTGACTTAAGAACTTGCCACTTCCCTTCAGGACTAGCTTGGGATCTCCCTTCGGGAATCCAGCGACTACGTCCCTCAGTCAGCCACGAGACCTCGACCCTTCCAGGGCCTTCCTTGGTGCACGCAGCCACCAGTTCCTGCTTCCGCTACCCTCACGTCATCGTTAGCCACGACTCCTTAGAGGGTCGCGACACAGGCGCTGGGGTGCAGTTGAGCCCCACTTCGCCCACCAGTCCTATTGATGTGACTATGCCTCATCCAGTCCTTCACACATTGGACAACCGCACAGCAGAGCGGGCAGTCCTCACGAATTACATACAAGAGCTCTGGGGTATGTAAATCGGCTGCACACTGCCAGATGCTGCTGACGTTCTCATAGTCTGGCAAGCTGGTCATCCCATGGGCAGCGAGTAACAAGAGATTGGCCCTGTCATTGAGCTCAAGCGTTGTACCAGTGTTCTGCTTGAACAGCGTGGATGAGTGGTGTTCTGGATTGGCTCTTAGTGGT